>LOEQ01003633.1:66987-80278 GCA_001685075.1 Bramus lutescens | reverse complement strand
AGAGAGAGAGAGAGAGAGAGAGAGAGAGAGAGACTTTGCTATAGTTGATAAGTGGGGGAAAACCATAACAGTCCCTCTTACATCCCACCTGGGCATAGAAACTGTCTTGCTCCTACAAGACTGTCCCACACTCTGGAGAATTCTTGTGAATTACTAGGTAAGGCCCCAGTTTGGAAAAACTGGCAGCACTCTGCAACCTGTACAAAAAAGTGATGCAGATACTGGGGTAGAGGGTTTTGTCATTGTTGAGACACAGAAAAAGATACTACAAAGGAAGTTATGTTGGCCTGCCAAATACTTTGAATTAAAGCACATTGGAAGGTGTCAGAGAGGGCCCAAGAACCAAGTCGTCCTGATTTCCTCTGCCTTCCTCTTCCCATCCTTTATTCTCCTCTAAAATGGTCATAGAAACCAGAAAGACCTCTTTCCCAAGGTAAGTCATAGAAAGCAAAACACATTTTACCAAAAGCAACGTATAAGGCCTAAAAATACTGTGCCTGTGTTGGAGCTGGCCCTATAGCACTTCTGTGACCTCCTCTGTCTGATAGTAGATCAGAAGACCTTCATCCCAGAAGGGATTCTGCAGGGTACTTAGGAGGAAGGAACATATACAGACAGGCCAAAAATAACCTGAATAGAGTGGCCTTGCTGAGCGGTTCTCCTTTAGTCTATGGTCATTCTCACATATTGTTTTGGTCTTAGTGGAGTTTAACATGGCTGCCCATTGTGCTTTATCAGATCTACACATGACCAGTTTCTTCAGGGTCTGTGAGTCTTCCTTCTGAAGATTTCTTTGTCACTTAATACTTAGATGAAATCAAGTTGTCATAGTGGATGTTATTAAGCTGCCTTTGTTACAGGAAGGTCAACCATGGACCTTGTGAGAATAGCCATCGTACCTTTATGTTCCATTTCATCTTCTCCTGAGATGTCTTAACATTTTCATGGAGTCAGATGTGATCTCAGCAATTAAAGGTATCCACTATGAATCAAATATGAAAGTTGCTAGGAGCTCTAGGTAATAAAAATGAGAGATCTTCAAAGCACAGATCACAGCTAGCTTCCTAATCTTTAAGATCATTGTGTAGAAAAGAACATACAGCTACTTACTGTGTTATGAACAATCACTGATGCAATGAGACCGCCAGAATCTCCATCCATTAGAAAGAACATACTTGCCCACTGTACAGACACTTCTGACTATATGTAGGTACCATCAGTTGTACATTCATCTGTAGTATTAGACTCTGCCCAAAATGACATGGAGCAAAATTGCCATAGTGATAATTTACATTGGCATTAATGAGCATACAAATCTAAATTAGAAACCAGGAAGTGCTGTTGTGTGTCTAGCTTATTTCTGTCCTACTCAGGCTGATAAGACATTCTCCAGACAATTGTAATTATGTGTAATTTGTAAATGGTAATAATAATAGATTTTTTTGTTGGATGAAATGAAAATCAAGTTTTCATTCAATCACTACTCTCTAATGCACTATGATAGTCATTTCTGGGTATTTGATAGTGGCAAAATAACACTAATAATAATAATAAAAAGATTTTTGAGAACAAACATTTGTTTTCTAAAGTTAAAAATAAACATTCCTTTCCTTAGGTCTCTTTTAAGTCAGTGATTTGTGGATGAGTGATTTGCTTTCTTGGTTCACTTGTTAGGTAACACATGCTAATAAGCATGCATGGTTACGAGTGTGAGTGCCATCCTCAGAAGGGATGGGCAAGGAGAATCAATGTGGGCTGCAGAGAGGCATGCTGTAGAATTTCTCACTCCTAGTCTTGCTAATTGGGAGAGGATAAATTAACATATTCATATCTTAGGTTCAAATATCAGTTCCCCAAGCTGGAGACTGAATTCTTGCTGTGTGTGTAGCATTTGTCGCACAGGATGCCATCTGCAGGAGCGTTCACTGTCACTGTCAGCCAGCTCCAAGAACACTGGGAGGCATCACAGCAGTGGCGGCCACACAGGGCCACATCCCTAAGCCATTGCACTGCCTTCTTATGGTCTCCAGGTAATCTGTGCATTTGAGGCTTTAGATCTTCTGGGATCTCATCTTCTCCCAGAAATCTTAGAGAATTTACCTCTTCCATGTTGTGCACATTCACTTTGGTAACATAAACAAACACAAAATAAACGAGGATAGGTTTCAAATTGTGGAAATTTAGTTATCTGGTGTGCTAGTTTGATACAACACATTTTTACAATGAGCTAGACATCTGAAGGACTGGTCTTTATGATCATTCAGTAGGTAGAAAACATCTACTTACTACCTACCTAGCTATATGGTCTTGGTAAGTTGTTTCTCTGGAGAATGAAGGAAATAGCACAAGACAGCTCTTTCAAGATCAAAGTGGGGAGTCTGAATAAATGGCAACAAGTCCATGTGTTGGCTTCCTCATGGTTGGAGCTCTTGGGTGAAGGATGTAAAGATAAATTGTTAGCTACTGAGGGCAGTCTCTAGGGATCCCCAAATGCAGGTTTGACCTAGTTTGGGGATCTGCTAGCTACAGTGTCAGAAGTCAAAGGAGATGTAGAAAAGGGAGCCCTTATGTTTTGTTGGTAGGAATATAAACTAGAACAACCTTGATGGACATAGTATGAGAATTTCTTTTAAAAATTAAATACAAATCTCACCACTGGGTTATACACAAAGGAAATGAGAATGTTGAAGAGGCATACATGTGCTTGGTTCATGGCAACCTTGTACATAACAGCCATGATATGAACACAGTCCATTAACAAGCAAATAGATGGGGAATAGGTACATACAGTGAGATATTTTTTGTTTACAGAAAAGAAAGAAATGATTCCATTTGTCCCAAAACAGAAGGATGATAATGTTAAGCAAAATAAGTGAGGGTCAGAAAAAAAATGCTCATTATCTTATCTACTTGTGCAATTTAAAAATATTTTACTCATAAAAGAGAGCAAGATGGCGGTGATTGGATCTTGGAGGTGGGCCAGCAAGGAGATGATGGGCACGGGTAGAAAGCTGCATTAGATAGGAGGGGCACATTCTGGTAGAACAGGAGGGGGCAGTGAGTGAGGTACAGTAGAACCGGCAAGTATTAAAAGTAGATCTTCCATGCTCATGCTTCACAAACCACGATATGTGAGGTAATAATTACATTGCTTTGATTGTTTCAATCAGCACAGTATGTGAATACATATCTAGATGCCATACTATCCTCTATAAATAAATTAAAAATAGAGAAAGAAGTAACTTATCATCAGAGAGCTTCTGCATCAGGACCAGAACACTGGCGTTTCTGGGCACAAAATTATATACCCTTACACTACATCACCATTCAAGCTCCATATGAGACTTTTCTAGGCCTCTTGGCTATATATAAGTAATCTATAGAGCCCCTTACCCAGAAATTTATAGGCTGCATGTAAAACAAAGTCTCCTATGTTTAAAAAATATCTTGCACACATAGTGATAGTGAGTGATATGTCTTTGTGTCATTAGAATGCTTCCATGATGGCAGACCAACTATGTTCAAATTTCCTAAAATAACACAAAGCACACTTGCCCATTTTTGAAGTATTAGTAAGAGAAAATTCTTTCTAAAGATAATCATTAAATTATCTCTAGAAGTGTATTCAAAGCACCATAGTAAAAAAGATGCTGAGATAATTGTTCCATGATACAGCTAGGGTTATTACGAAGATGAGAGAGAGAGAGAGAGAGAGAGAGAGAGAGAGAATAAGAGAGTAAGAGATAATATAAATGTACATAAGTGTATATTATGCACATATTTAAGATTATACATATATGAGAGAAAGAGTCAGAGAGAAACTAATGAAAGTAGCCTGAGCAGTGGGTAAAACCTTGCCATTATAAAGAGAACAAATCTGAGAGAAGGGAAGCCTGGGGTTGTACAAGGTCAGCATGCTTCCTTGGGGCTTTGAGATGTATAACAAGCACTTGTGAGTAGGGACTGAGGAAGCCTAGAGGTCAGCATTGGCTTTGATGTGCAATCACAGGTTATGTCAGTGGAGTCCCATAACACATGGCAGAGGTAAGGGAAACAATTCCTTTGGCAGATGGTAACTAGTTTCACAAGTTCCTGAGGAATGCTGGCTTTTAGCTAACATCTTGAAATCCTCCTATCGTCCAGGTTCACCTCATTTTTGTATATTTGGACAGCTTGAGAGACTTTTTGGAAATAAAGCGAAGGTTAAGCAAAGTTTCCAGTGCATGTGACTATTTCCTTTGGTAGTAACATGTGAAGGGCATGGGGCCCCAGATCTCAATTCCACTTTAATACTGATCACATGTTTATACAAGTGTCTGTGCATAATATTTTCACATGAAGTAAGTCCTGACCATAGCCCCAAGATCTGTGAAATTTCTGTTGGGTTCATTGAAATAGGTGCACACATTCATATGCCAGGAAAATTCATCTTTCAGATGTTCATGCTGAACTTTCTTGTAGATCAAGCTCTTCTCTCCTATGGGATAATGCTCTTGTGCCCTGTAAAGATTTGTTTTGATCTGTATTGTATTTTTATCATTTGTATTGGTGTACTAAAATGCTGATTGGTCAGCAGTCAGTTAGGAAGTATAGGTGAGGTGACCTGAACAGGAGAATTCTGGAAATAGAAAAGGCTCAGTCTGCAGTCACCAACCAAGAACAGAGAAAGCAAGATAATGTCTCACTGGTAAAAGGTACCAAGTTACGTGGCTAAACATAGACAAGAATTATGGGTTAATTTAAGTTGTAAGAGTTATTTAATAATAAGCCTGAGCTAATAAGCCAAACAGTTTATAATTGATATAATCTTCTGAGTGTTTCTTTGATACTGAATGGTTGTGAAACTGGGCTGTACAGAAACTTCCATCTACAGATCTCAAAAGTTTTGATCCTTTGTGCGATGGCTATTCTTGGTTGTTAACTTGACTACATCTGGAATTCACTAAAACCCCCAAATGGAGAGGCACACCTGTGAGAGATTTTCACTTAGTTTGAAGTGGGAAGATCTATTTCTATTCTGGATGTTTGGGGTGGAAAGATGTGCCTTTAACCCAGATCTTTTGATGTGGAAGACCAATCTCTAATCTGGTCCATGCAATCTACAGGCAGTCCGTATAAGGATGTAGAAAAAGGAAACTTTTACTTTTTGTTTGCCCTTGCCGCCCCAGCAAATCCATTTCTTCACTGGCATTAAAGACTATTTCTTCAGGATTATGGCCTATATTATCTGGGACACCCAGCCTTGTAGACTGAATAACTACTAAATGCTCGGACCTCCCATTCATAAACAACAATGTTGAGTTTGCTGGACCACATCTTGTAAGTCATTTTAATAAATTCCTCTTCATATATATTCATTATATAAGTTATATTACTCTAGAGAACCCTGACAAAGACACCTCTGAAGAATTTTATTTTAGTTTTTTAAAGATTTATTTATTTATTATGTATACAATATTCTCCCTCCATGTATGCCCGTACACCAGAAGAGAGAACCAGATCTCATTACAGATGATTGTAAACCACCACGTTGCTGGGAATTGAACTCAGGACCTCTGGAAGAGCAGCCAGTGCTCTTAACCACTAAGCCATCTCTCCAGCCCTGAAGAATTTTATTTTAAAACTAGATCTGCCTGTAAGATAGAGCCCTCATGACTGTATACCAATGGAACAAATTAATAAAAGTTATTAACAAATCTAAGCAGTTATATAGATTTTATATTTTACAGTTAGCAACTGAAAAGATAATTCCAATCTTGTATCATGCAATGGTGGACTGCAGGAACCCTCAGAGTCAGAGGCAAAAGGCTTGTCATGAGTTTGAGGCAAGCCAAGGCCGCAATAAATACCCAGGTAAGGCAGGGCCATATAATAATATACGGTCTTCAATTAAAGTAAATGTATAAATAAATGAAGGAAAATGTAACTGCTCAGATTCTTCCTCCATTCTTCTTCTGCCTATTTGGAGCATTACTGTGAAGTATCAATGAAGAGCTTAGAAAATGTACATAATCATAGTGCTCATCTTAACAGTTCCTAAGAAAATGTGAATACATACAATCTGCTTAGCATGTTCTATGGTAAAGAATAAGGATGGAGAGTTATTAACATATAAACCAAAAGTTTTCAAACCTTGTCTTCGATCTGGACACTTCTATAGAGTCTACAGTTGGCTTTCCCTCTGGCCTTCTCTACAGCAGTATCTTACATTTTAATTGAGACCTGGTTTTGGATGTGATATCCTAGAAGACCAAAAGGTTCTCTTCACCCTGTTGCACCCTGGATCTCAGCTGTGCTACCATTTTACACAAGCCGTATTCTCGTATCTTTGCCTTCAGCACTGTAGAGTCTTTGCTACCTCTGCTTTGGTCTATATGTCCCCTCTCTAACTCACTGGGACTGTCCCACAGAAGAAGGCACCGCAGTTTCTCCGCTAAAGATTCAAATTCTTGTTTTCAGTCATGTCTTGCTCTCTCTTGCCCACAGTGGTGTGCTCTGTGCCCGTGGTTCCTAATTAGTCATTTGAAATCTTCCCCAGTTTCAAGATCACGTTTAACTGGAACTGAAATTTCAGAAGCTACTTTTCCCCTTTTCCTTATCTTTCTTTCTTTCTTCTTTTATTACATGGTACTGTAACTTTTGTCAGGTCCTGATTTGAAACCATCCAGCTTGACTAAGTAGTTACTAATCTGTTTGGTTTTCATTTAACCCTCCCCCTTTCCCCATGTGCTCATTACTGTGGTTTATATTCAGCTTCTGATGATAGCTAACCATTTTTGTGAAGCCTAGAGCATAATAGGTATTAAAAGCTCAAGCCTTCTGATGCATCTGCAATTTGTTTTCCCTCCCTTCTAATTAGTGGGTCTACATTCCCCTTTGTCTTGTTTCTAATGTATTTGTGAAATATTGTCTGGCTGCCCTTTGTTTCTCTTGCTAGCTGCATCGCATATTGTGCGCTGGCTTTCCGGCTGCTGTTCCCATATTCTGCATGCCCAATTCTCTTATCCTTGCCTTCGGCACTGCGCCCTCATTTTCCCTTTGCATATCATTTCATCCCGGCAGCTTCAAGTGCAGCGTGGGTTTTGCTCTCCATAGAATGACTAGCAGGAAGAAGGCTTGAGAACATGCTCCTATGCACTGGGGTATAGGAATATTTTGGCTCTTCAACTGCTTGCATAAAGCATTCCAGTGTTTTCTGGAAAAATGCTTATCTACACCACCAATAGCCTGAGAAGCTTGTAATGGTGGTAGGTCCCAAATGGTCTGGATATTCTCAGGTATGCTGGTGAGACTCGTATGTTCTGACATCATTCTAAACTGAGATGGGGCTCGATTAGTCTATTGTGGTCGTTGTTGGGGAAGATGCAGTGAAAGATTCAGTAGCTCCAGTTTCCAAGACGCGAGTTGCGTACTCTCAGAGTACTCTTTGCCTTTCTTATTGCTGGGACCAGACGCTTGACAGGAAGTAATTTGAAGAAGGAAGAGCTCTTTGGTTAATTTGCTTTGTTTGTTTCTGCTTTGCCTTTCAAGTTTAGGGTATATGATCCATCAAGGCAGGGAAGGCAGGGCAGCAGGAGAGTGGAGTGGCTTAGTTGAACTATGTCTGTAGCCTGGAAGGAGAGAGGACAGGAAGTGGGGTCACCCTAAGGAACCTCAAGGTCTGTTCCTAGGAGTCTGCTCTCTTCAACTAGGTCTCAGGATCACTGCCAGCTTAGGTCTGAATGCTCTAATACAGGAGCCTATGGATTCAGTAATTGTCATGAATGTAGGTTTCTTTGGCTGGTAACAGATAGGGGTCTGAGGACAACCACACTTCTGCTCTGATGAACCAGCCAGAGGATCTAAACTCCTCCAGATGAAGCAATTTATTTCCCTTGGACTGTGGGGCCATCTCTGCTTCCTTGTAAATAACTGGGCAGGCAGAGCCTCTTTTATGCATTCTTGTCCCCTGTGTATCTCTTGAATGGTACTTTTTGGTTGAGCACAAGAGAGGGCAGTTTTAAGCAGGTCTGACTTACTGTTCTCATTAGTCTTTAAACCTGGGGCAAGCCTTGTGTTCTGGCTCAGCTCAGCATCTGGGAGGTAGCCTATTTATAAGCAGAACACCCTGAAATTGTTCATCTATGAGAAGGCCTTTGTGAAGAAAATGGGAGCTGACAGGAACATTCTAGGCATTCTTTAATTTTCAGCACTTTGCTTCCATGGGATACATCTGTCAGGACTGTTTCTTTTCCCTTTTCTACTACTGGTAAGTCAAATTAACTGCTGACTTGTGAAGTTCCAAAGCTTCTGTAATGTTAACCTAAATGGTAATAATATAGACACATCTTACATGCTAGGAGAAATGCTGTCAGAAAGGATGTCATGGGTCATTCCAATTCTGAAAATTTAGATGCGTTCACTCTCTGAATTTATCTTCCTGCTTTAGCCTAATATTAGGTGACAGTAATTTACGTAAAAGATTTTTTTCCCCAAGCTTTCCTACATCTGAAATGTAATCAGACTTCTGAGTTAGAGCTGTCAAAAACAGTTCCTTCCAGAGTTCAAACCAAGATCTCCTTTAAGTACACAAAGATCAGGCCCCCAGATAACCACAGAAAATGTCAATGATGACTCTGAGGCTTTAACAAATTCTTGGTTTTCATGATAACTTCTATTTTTAGCTTGCCATTTAGTCAAAGCCATCAAATCCATGCCATATTGCCCTGAGTTGGTGTCCTCCTCAGTTTACCTAATATTGCCATGTTATGTTGCTATGCTATGCTATGTCATGCCTCTTATTCGTCCCCTTCCTTACTGAACTCTTGACAAATATTTGTCTATTTGGAATTTTGTGTTATTTGCTCTTGTGCCCAGCACCTAGCAACAGACGCAACATTTGTATGTATAAACTTATTACCATTTTACAATGTGCGTTTGAGTATGTGTTTGTGTAAATGTGGATGCAAGCATGCTACGGTGCTCAGGTGGAGGTCAGAAGCTAACCTTGGACGTTGATCCTTGGCATCCCCCTCATTCTAGACATAGTCTCATGTTTATCACAGTTTCTATCAGGCTAGCTGGCCTGTAAGCATCTGGGAACTCTCTGTCTTCATCTTTGAGCTTGCTGTGGGACCACTGCAATTACAGATATTCACACTAGGCATCCAGCCATTGTGTGAGTTCAAGTTCACTGGGCTAGGAGTTCAAGTCCTCCCATGTGCAAGCGCTTTCCTACAAAGCCATCTCCCTAACCCAAGAACTGATGTTTTAAGTTGTCTTGCAGTTAAACTGTTTTCCTTCCTTGCAGCCTGTTTCACCCATTTGTTGATCCTTAGGAGTGGCCTCCTGTTTTTCTAATATGAAGCCATTTAACTCTTACCATTTCATGCTGCAGTGCACCTACTTTGATGTTCATTAGAAGAAAATAAATGCTAATATTAAGTGCAAACATTAGCTTCTTTCAGATTCTATGCATCAGCACTTAGTGCTTAATTAAAGATTTTACTGAATCTCCATTAGTGTTTTGCAGCCCAAGATAATAAGAGAGAATTTTTACTCCTACAGCATTGGATCTCAAAGATAAAGCATTAAACAAAGAAAGGAAAACAAGTAAAACAAACAACCCTAAATAAACCCGTGGGTATATCCATGAGCTGTCCAGAGTCCTGACAGGATAAGCAACTTCTTTATCACAGAGTGGCAAAGCAGTAAAACCAAACAGTGCCTCATGCTATCTATCATGTAGGTAATTCCCTATATCATGCTTTCCTATTCAGTCAGTTACAAGGGTTGAAGAATGCTTAATATTTATCTTAGGGTCTTTTTAGATCTAACATTAGGCCAGTAGAGAGCAAACTATCCCACTTTTGTATGTACTCACAGTAGTCTCAATTAGAATAGAGAGAAAGACAAAGAACAAGATGGAACAAGGGAGGTAAGCATCACTGGAGGGGGGTAATAGAGAATGGGCTGTGTGCCATTCATTGCTCTGCAGCCACCTGGTCTCCATGTGACATAAAGGAGATGCTATGCTTGGTTGAAATGTCCAAACAGTTGGGTGGGTTTCAAAGAGATGGTGGGTGGTTATGACATGGTTTGTTGCTTTCTCATTGGCAATGAAATCCAATGGTGCCAGTGAGGCCATTGTGTTCATACAGGAACCTGGCAAGCCCAGGTGTGGGAGGCTGGAAAGCTGGGAAAGGAAATGCCATTTTATGAAGGCTTTTCTAGCACATTAACCATATAATTCCTCAGCAGGATTGCTGGCTTTCTGCAAAATGCAAACGTCTCCCACACAATTGCCATAGTGGGGTTGTTTTTGGAAAAGCTTCAGAGCTCTTTCTGAGTGAGCATCAAGGGAGCCTCTCTGAACGAGGCAGGGCCACACTCTCACTGCCACTGCCTTCGCCTACCTTGAGCACTGTCCGTCTCAACTTCTTTCTCCAACCGAACTAATTTTATAAGACAGTTTGACATTAACTCTGGTTGATGTCTTCAATGCACTTGACTAAGGCATCAAAGCTTCCGATGTAAAATATGAGTTTGGGTGTCAGTCGAAGTTCCAGGAGAGAGCCACATGTCAAAACATCATATTTCCTATTTCATTGGTTGAGGTGACCAAAGATAAGGTGGTCCATAGCTCATAACCTTCCTGGTCCATTCTTTTTTCCTCCCTCCTCCTTCCCTCCCTCCCCACGTTCTCCCTCCATCCTTTCTTCCTTTCTTTTATCTTTAAATTATACTATGTATTCTCCCCTATTGCCCCAAATTCTTATGGAAGGTAAATATGGCAAATGGATAAAAGTGTGAGCCCTGAGGTCAGACTGCCTGAGTTTGGCTCGAAGCTTCTGTCATTTCTAGCATATCAAGGCAGGGCTGCACTACAAATACTTAGAATAATGCCTTCTCACAGTGCGTGTAAGGGTTCTAAATGAAATTAATGGCAGAGCAAACAGTCAATAAATGTCAGATATGATTATGCTGCTGGCTCTCCCTTCAAAAGGGGGAATATGAACTAATTTACTGACGGTTGTCTCCATGATTAGTCCAGTAGCTCCAGTGTTCATCACTGAATGAAGGCAAGATGGAAGATCATGGGGGGGGGGTCTTTCCAAGTATGCAGATACCAGTTGTGTAGGGGAGATGATGAGAAAAAGGAACTGTGCGGTCAGGCCTGCTCAGACAGGGTGAATGAAAATACCCGATGGAGAGTGGGGGAAAAGAGAGAGAGGAAAGGGCTTTCAAGAGGCAAGCAATGTTTGCAAGAATCAGGGAGGGTCTTTCTGCCCTCCCTAACCCCAGAAGAGGTCTGGGTGTGGGTAGAGAGCACAGTTCAGTGGAGGTGATTATTCTTTTCTTCATTACAAAAGCAATGAGGCTGAATGTTTATTTTCTGCCATCTTCTTTCTGCAGATCTATGGAAATAATTTACAGAAGACCCCTGAGAGTAATTAAGCTTACAATTCCTTTGCCAGTAAAATGAGAAAAGCCAGCTCTCAGTAAATTCTGAATTCCACCATGGATGTTGCAGAAGCAGAACTAGAAACAGCTGCATTCTCTCCCTGCTGCCGGATCGACTGTAATTTGCGCTACTCCTCGCACTCCTAGCACACAGCAATCAGGGCTCAGAAGTGAAGGGTTTTAAGATGATGAATGTTTTATTTCTTAAAATAAACAGTAGCAATTTAGAAACACACTTATGTATTTTACATTTATTTTTATATAGTAAAAATATATTGGAAACTTCCTTACTGTCAAAAATTCTTACACGCATTTGTCAAAAATATCAAGATGACAAGCCAGTATAGAATTCAGATTTAAATAATAGACTTCCGTGAAACTTCTGATTGTTTGGCTTGCACTGACCCAATGATGCGGATTCCCCATTCCTGCCTAAGTATTTTAAAGCTCTCACATTAATAGCTATGCATTCTAATAGTTAAGACTGTACCAAAATGTGAATATTTTTAACAGTTTGCCTTTGATTTCCTCTCTCCCTTCCTCTCTCCCTTCTTCCCCTCACTCATTATTTCCCCATTCCCTTATTTCCTTTCTTTATGTATCCTTTGTTTCTGGTGACAGATTACGGCCATGCTCTCCAGTTTAGACCTGAACTTGCCGTCCTTCTGCCTCAGCCCCCAGAACCCTGGGACTCCAACTGTGCAACACTATGCCAGTGACTTCTGTAGCTATTATAAAATATCATGACCCAGTGCAGCTTATAGAAGAGGTTGTTTGTTTTGGCTTATGGTTCCACAGGGCTTGATTTCCACAAGAGTGGAGAAGGCATAGCTGCAGGAGCAGGAAGCTGAGTGGTCACATCTCAAGCACACATAGGAATATGAGAGAGCAAAGTGCAAAGGGGATAGAAGGCTATAGATTTTCAATATCAACTCCAGCAGCTTACTCCCTCCAGCAATAATCAATAAGTTTCATGATCTCTCAAAGAGCACAGTCACCTGGGGACCAAGTCACTCAGACACAGGAGTTTATAGGAGACATTTCTCATGCAATCCATAACGACAATCATGCTTAAGTAACTTTTACTCTCACCACCTAGAATATTCCAATTTCCTGACCGAACTCCTTGGAGGATGAGAATTATCCAGCTGATAACTTGCCCACACAGTATTTCCATGTCTATACTACATTCACATATTCTCGCCAGAGCTGCTATCATTACTGTCTATGTACTCCAAGGCCTGTGACTGTTAAGACATACCATTATTTCATTGGTTTTATTGTCATATTCATGATTTCAGTGTCAAGCAGGACATCACCATGCTAGAATGATTCTCCATTTCAGAGATGCACAAAGAGAATAAGAACAATACAATGGTGTTCTCTTCAGCACACATATACTGAAATTGGAACAATATAGAGATTAGCATGGCTCCTGCACAAGGATGACACAGAAGTTCATGAAGCATTCCAGATTACAGAAAAAAAAGCATACAATGTGAATCTCAGCACCCACATTTCATAGGAGAAAATCAGTATTGTGACTGATCAAAGTTCAAAGAGTAGGCTGGGGAGATAGCTTGGTAAATGTTTACCATGTGATATGAGGACCTGAGTTCAATGTCCAGAACCTATATAGCAGCATGGTGGTTCCTTCTTGTTATCTCCATACTAAGTAGGCAGAAATAGGTAGGTTATTGACCCACTTGCTGGCCCAACAGAAACAGCAAGTGAGAGAAACATACTATCCCAGAAACACAAGGTGGATAGCATCCTGATGAATGACGTCTGATGCTGACCTCGGTCCTCCAAAAGTCACACACACACACACACCACCACCACCACCACC
>LOEQ01003633.1:18137-44835 GCA_001685075.1 Bramus lutescens | reverse complement strand
AGTGCTTAAATGAATACAATTTGTGTGTTGTTATTTTGGGGTATAAGCTAGAGCCGTGCAGAAGCTGGGCCGGACGAAATGCAGGCCTGCTCGCCTCATCACTACAAGTGAGTACCTGGGATCCCATCTCTTCCTTCCAGCACCTGGATTGCAGGTTTGCTGCATCATGCCTGGCTTTTGTCATGGGTGCTCAGGATTGAACTCATGTTCCCGTGCTTGTCTGTGAGCACTTTACTGAACTACCTCCTCCTCCTAACTCCAGAATTTTATTGGAGGAACAATCAAAAATGATTTTTTTCAGATAAGTATTAAATATTTATGAGATGTTAATTCTGCCACAAAAGTACATTCTGCTTTTCTCCCTGACATCCAAATCCCTGTAGGAAATAGTTGCAAAATCAAGTGTTCCTTTTAAATTATGGAAAATTTTCAGTATAAATAAATGTGCCATATTCTCCTATCAGTCTTGGGTGTTCCTTGGAAGTAGGGTGATTTTTGTTTCTTTGTTTGCTTTTTGTTTTAATTTAGAAGAATAAATGAGAAAAAAAAGTTACCTTTCCGAGAATCTCATGTTTTCGTGAGGTTAATTGAAGCTGTCAGCTTTGCTTGGAATCTCACTGTTTTGCTGACGCTTCTCACATTTTGTGTTCTGAGACAGCCGGCAGAGGCTGTATTAGCACAACTCACTCTCAAATAATTCATGGGCTACCTGGTGATAAAAGTTCTCCAGAACAGTGAAAATTCCAAGTATTGCTAAATCTTGGCAAACATTGTTCTCTGCTGTGCAGGTTTTATTCATTAGCTACAGTGACTTATATTTTACTGGCATGGCAATCAAAGTTCAACGAAATTCAGAACATGTCTAAAAGACACCATACATTCACCGAATAATACGAATAGGTGAGGAAGCTACCTGAAATGATGAAGGGACTAAAATTCACAAATGAGTAGAGAAATATGTAAATACAATATGATAGGACATCATCAAAACAGTAAAAATCTGGGTTAAACTTGCATTGAAAATAGCTAGTCTCTAAATGAGCAGTGATGGATGAGGATTGTCCATTACTATGCTCTGACCTACACTGTTCTAAATAAAATCCAGAATCCCTGAGGCTGTTTGTCATTTGGATGAAGAAGATGACACAACTAATATATTTAGACTTTGGAAGAAAAGATCCTTGGGAACTGGAAAGATAACTCAGTAGTTAAGAGTGCTTGTTGGTCTTCCAGGGAACCAGAGTTTGGTTCCCAGAACTTAAGTTCTACTCCTCATAACAAACTGTAACTCACTCCATTCCTAGAACGTATGGTGCCATCTTCTGGTCTCTGCAGGCACCTGCACTCATGTGCACATTCTGCAACAGAAACATAGACACAGGCACATACGCATACACAGACACACACACACACATACAAATGCAAAAATAAAATGCACCATAATAAAAGATAAAAGGGCGTGTTAATTCTTATTAGGTGTGTGTCATTATTAGGTTCAATATCCTTCAGTATTTGAGTCCTACAGTAGTGCTTACGTAAACTCACGTCATCAAGCCCAGGGATGAGGGCCTCTACCTGCTAAGCTGTCTTACTGGCCCCAGAGTGACTCTGATGTTCCATCAGAAATGCTATGGAGTATTATAGAAGGTGCCTTTCAAGGTGTGGGGGGGGCATGCATGTCACAGCTGTGTTTTCTGATTATTAGGTTGAGACTTGATGGGAGATTTTCCACAGCCGTGCTTGGAGAAAGTCAAACTGGGCATACCACCATAATTTGCATCTTTAATAGAACAGAGAGCTTAGTGGTGTGGTATGTGGGTCTCAGGTGAGGATTTTAAAATAAAGATTTTGATCAAGCACTTTGTCTCTGCATTATTATTATTACTCAGATCTCAAAGGGAATAAAAATATTTGACTGTGAAAATAATCCTTAGCTTAATATTAATTTGGTACTTCAAAATGTGTTCCTTCCTTCCTTCCTTCCTTCCTTCCTTCCTTCCTTCCTTCCTTCCTTCCTTCCTTCCTTCCTTCCTTTCTTTCTTTCTTCCTTCCTTCCTTTCCTTCTTTCCCTTGGGCAGCACTAGTGATAGCATCCAGCGTCTCATGCACTCTATCTCCAGCCCAATATTACATATTTCTAATTATGTAGTAACTGGAGTTCTTTATATTGTATTCCCATAGAAATAAGAATCAATATTGACAGATGGTGGAGAAGTTAAGTATTATAGTATGGGAACAATAATAACATTGCCTGGCAGTTACTCACTAATGATTTGGGACTTCACTTTTTCATTTAGAAAATGGGGTGATATTGGTGACTACATTAAGATTAAGTGGTAAAATTCATATGAAGTGTGTATAGTTCACCATGCACAGCCAGAACAGAAAGATTCGGGATATCTAATTGCCATACCAAGTATTCTTCACAAAACATCTTTAGACTCTCAAGGCCCAAGTCTATGCAACAATTAATTTTAGTTCCATTCTGACCAAAGAAGAAACTAATGAACTGGGAATTTAAAAATCTTACTGATTCAGAGAAAGAATGAGTAACTCTCTTAGAATTTGAAACCTTGGCTTGTCTGACTCAACACCTGATTTCAAGTATTTCTCTCATTTAATATGATTTCTATGATTCTATCATGTTCCACTGACCAAGTCAATATACTAAGCACATACATTCATCAAATTCTTATGGAAATAAACCACTTAGGTTGATTGGATTTGGTTATTTAAAGTTGATGTTTTATAATGGTGGTACACACTAAATGTCTTTTTAGCTTGGAGATTTCCTTACTCAATTAACAATGCACTGAATTTTACTGTTATATAAAACATTGACTTAAAAAATTATTAGGGCCTTCAAATGACTAGAATTCTACTATATTTATATAACAAATATGACATATTTAACTAAAGTTTCTTACTTTTACATTGAGCAATTTTATGCAAGCTAAATCATTATGCATAGAGACCATCATTATTCTTTTATTTTGTTTTTATTGTAAGGCCTTTAGTCATGACATAATAATTTGAAATAAATGTGAATAAGATATATTATTTTAATGATTCTCTTATAATTTTTAGTTAAATGGCATAGTTGTTATTTCAACATCTTTTAAAGTATATATTAAAGTATATTTTTTCTTTATGAAACATCTGAAATTAAGTTTAAAAAAGCATTTTTTAAAACATTTTCTAGAAGGGAGACAGGGCAGCATGACATGCAATGGGAGGCAGTTGTAGAATTACGGAAAATCACTTGAAAGCCAACAGCTAATAAGAAGAACAAATGCACAACAGTGTGCTTGATTTGAAATTGGGGGGGGTCAATGAGAAAACTTTCAGAAACAATCCAAACCATATAAAACCAAAATGAAATAGCCCATGACTTAGCCTCTTAAAAGGACAAGAAAGAACCAGAGAGAGCAAGTTTCGCCTGTAAATAATCCCACAGTGCTTACAATGCTCTGCTTGGTGACAAGGTCACTTGGCCATTCTGCTATGTAAAGTTTACACCATGGAGCACGTGAGGCAGTGGTAACTCAGGCCAAGTAACGATAAGAAGGTAAATACACAGACGACCAAGAACGCCCTCCCAGCATTCCTACTTCATGCTCTCTGAAACCCAACCTACTAGCTGACTAGTAAGACACTGTCTTCATCCACTTCCTTACGTCCCTTGTCCCAACGGCTTCAACTTTAAATTACCTTTACATTCCCCAGTTCAGTACAATACTTTCATATATGTGTAGTATGCAAAAGGAAGTTTAATTTCATAGTGGGAAATGAGGGCAGGACAGAGCAGGACAATACAGTGAACACATACCAACTTGTTGTGGTGAACTTTTTATTCCTATCTGCTCTTTTCTATCCCCTGACCTTTAGCTGACTCTTCCACTGCTGTGTTGAGTCTTTCTGCTTCTAACCTCCTGTCAACAGTTTCCCAAATGAAGATACAAGCTCCAAGGCACCACACTCAGGGTTATTTATTTATAGTGCTTTCTAAATTTTCTATAGTATAAAACAAAGAACAGCATATAACCAATATGTAATAGTGTGTATGTGTGTGTGTGTGTGTGTGTGTGTGTGTGTAATTTTTGAATTGAAAACACAAGATATAGTTCCAAGGGGAGGCTCCTTGTTGCTCTGATATTTAACAGCTGTTAGTTCTAGATCACATGTAATCAAATCATGGAACTTAAAAATCATCATAAGGAACAGCATCAAAGACCCCTCCTCCACCTGTCCTCCTCTGTGTGTGTGTGTGTGTGTGTGTTCTTTGTGTTTAAATATCTAACAAGAGAGGAGAAGCCATTAGTTCTTCACTGCTGTGTCCTTGTCATCTGATCACCATTGTTGCTCTTAGTGCCTTGCTTAGAGCAGATTTAGTGGTAAAATGGATTAGAACCCTCACTTCCTTGTTCGCCCTTCAATCCCTGTGTTTCAAAGTCTATTTTGTGTCTCCGTAATTCAAATCTCACTCCACTTTCTAATATAAACAATTAACTCATTTTATAATGGTGCATTCTGTCTTATACATGCCAAGTACAGAACTGTGAATTTCCTAATCATGAGAGGGCTGATTTCACTTGTTAGCTTTTATATCTCTGCATTGAAATCGTCAGAGTTTATGCTGCATGCAAGTAAGCCTCCTATTCATCTTGGTTATGATGAGGTTGTAGGACTCTGCCTTGTACTCTTAGGCCTATTTTAGAAATGAATAGTTCAGAGGCTGTTAACTCCAGTGAAAATCACCACAACACTCCTGGGAGTATTCTGGGAAGAGATGCTACATAAACACAAAGAATTCTTCAAAAATGGTTGTGTTCATCTTCCTAATGTCTCACAAGGTGGGTGTGCTGCGAACATTGCTAATATAAAGCTGTGGCTGCCACAAATAGAACACAGTTGATTTTCTCTCACTGCATGAAGAAAGAACATTTTCCTCCTCATAATTCTTAAGAGGAATTATCCATCAGATTGCTCTCTGAATGCCAGCCAGCCTGTACATATTTGTCTGATTGCCCACACGTGTGACCTAAAGACTAGTTTGGAAGAAAAGCAGTATCTTAAGCTTTACAAAGAAACAAGTTAGATGGGCAAGTACTTCTACTGTAAACCCAGTTGCAAAAGCCAAACGTGCATATCTGGTGAAATAAGTATGTGGAAATCTGCTAATTAGAGAAAACATTTCATGGAACAATGAAACCATCATCCTGCCACCTCTGGACAGCTGTAGCTTTACATCCAGAACACTGGTGCACTTCATCATTGCTGTAATTGTTTTTGTAAAGATGATACTATAACAACATGAAGTGTATCTTAACAATAAGACTTAGAAATGACAGTCGGGGTAATTTAACCTATTACCGATGACTGACTAGAGAGTTGACTCGTATGAAAGGGCAATCCCCCTGGCACGTCATGGGAAATGTCAGAGTGTCCCTAGAGGGCAGTTCCCGGTAGCATTAGAGAAAGTCCATAAAGAGGGGTGAGGCACAGCTTCTCATGAAGCATTCCTGAGAAACTATCTGCACAGAGGATTTCAACAAAAGGGATATTTGCATCTGAAAGCTACCTTATTCCTGTGGCTATTTAGGAATGTAAGAACAAACAAAGCCCATGCCAAGGGAGTCAGGATAACTGCCTGCCTAATTGCTAAGGGTGCTTGCTATTCAAGAATGGTGCTGTATGACTTATGGCTTTTAGTTGCTATGTTCATTTCTTTTAGATTCTTTACCTGATGGAATATTTTTGGTATGAACTTGGATAAACATTGTCAGCTTTACGTAAACCTGGGAAAAGTTTGTATTTCTAACCCACCTGAGCAGCCAAGAACATTTGCTGAAAAACTGTCTGTGAGGAATACAGTTTTGTAACTTATAGGACTTGAGAAAGCTTATGCTCTTCATAGAATATTTTTAATTACTTTAAAGTGGTTTTTTGTTTTTTTTTTTTAAAAAAGAAAACAAGCCTGTTGCCAAGGGTTGTGCTGTGCATGTCTCCTATCAAAGACTTTTTAAATAAACTTCTTGGGAATTAGCTTGGAGAAAGACAGTCTTTTGTATCAACAGAAATTTTCTAGTATCAAATCATTAAAAATACAGAAAATTAAAAGTTTAATTAATGTACTTTCATTTAAAAGTTATCTTGTTATGACTAGGGTAAATATAGAAAATGTTATATTTGACTTGAACATTACAGTGCCCTTTAGGATACCCAAGGTTACTTGAAGTTTGATAATAAAAAGAGATTTTTTTCCTTTTTTTGAGACAGGGTTCATATAATCCTGACTGGCCTGAAACTGACTATGTATACCAGGCTAGCCTTGAACTAGCAGAGATTTTGTTGCCTTTGCTTCCTGACTGATATGATTAAAGATGTGCACCACCAAACCTTTAAAAGACTGTTTGATCTACAGTTCTTATATTGACATATTTGTAGTCAATATCTGTTAACATTAATATAAAATTCATGTTATGAACTTAATTTACTAAATGCTTTTCTGTAATCAATGTTATTTGTATTTTAAAGCATAAATTTAAAAAATGTCATTAGAAATGAAGCAAAATGTATGTCACACATACTTGATGCATAAGGGATAATTTACAATGACGCAAACAAAGCGAAAAGTGTGCACTACATATTTCAAGGACATCTCTCCTAACAGACTGCTTCATGATAAAATCAAAAGCATAAATATATAATCAACAATTTCCAAGTGGAGTCCTCTCTGTGCAGACCTTCCACAAAATCAATGAGACTTGAGTCTAGATCATTTCATGTACTGAGCCTATGCTTCTATCAGCAAATTATTATTTGAAGGTATTCAAGGAGAATGAAGCCTAGCATTTGCATGATTTCACTCATACTACAGAATCGAGTCAACAATTTACAATCAAAAGGGGTGAGGGGAGTCTTCACACTGGAGTTTAAGATTTCAGAGCAAAAAAAAAATGCTATTGTTTCTCTTTTCTTCCTAAGTTCTGCTGACTCAGTGATACATTTCCAGGAGAATCAAGTCACCAACATGAGAAGGTGTTGGGAGAGTTTTACATTTCTTTGATATATGCGAGATTGGAATGTTTCCTGATACCTGTGTTGAACCAGGGTGAAGAGGAGCATGAGAATGTGAAGGGGGTTGCAAAAAGGCTACAAAATCCAGGGACACCAAGATGCCTTGGCAGGTAGGGGTGCTTATACACAGGCCTGATGATCTGTACTGCATCCTACTATGCTGTGGGACAATGGTCTGTATTCTGTCAGTTATATTTTAAATAAACACTGATTGGCTAGTAGCCAGGCAGGAAGTAGAGGTGGGTCAATGAGAACAGGAGAATTTTGGGAAGAGGAAAGCCCATTCCTCCACAGTCATTTCCTAGTCAAAGAAGAAGGAAGATGTGACTGCCTCGCCCAAAAAGGTACCAAGCCATGTGGCTAAATCAGATAAAAAAAATAATGGGTTAATATAAGTTTTAAGAGTTAATAAGAAGCCTGAGATAATGGACCAATCAGTTTATAGCTAATGTAGACCTCTGTGTGATTTCTTTGGGTAGGACAGAAACCTCAGAAAGTACTACTGGGTATCAGGATGGATAAGCCTGCCAAGAGCCAAGAGTTGTGCTTTCACACACACATACACACACTTTCTTTCAATTCAGTTAAACATTTTTAAATGACTAAGAAATATTTCTACTTTAATCATATACTTTGACTATATTGTCATTGTCACCAAATATAGTGAAAGCCTTCCTTTTCTTCCTTGTTCATTTACCCTTCTCATGTTCCCTATCCAGATAAAATGCTGCCTCATTAACAGTTCACATCACATATACAGCCAGGAAACAGACAGAGGGAAATGTTGGTTTTCTGTTGGTCTTCTCATTTTTCTCTTTTCTTAATCTGAGATGATAGTCATTAGGATGAAGAGAGTCAACCCCCTCAGTAACTCTTCTCTGGAAACATTTTCACAGAAGTACCAAAAGGTACATACTCTAAGAAATCTTAAATCTATCTGAGTTGACACTAATAATTAACCATGCATCATCATAGTATTGAGTTCACAGCTTAATAATAGAGGCAGCTTTTACATTCAACTAGCCCCTATGATTCTCTACCAGACTAACTTACAATTCTTGGTGGTAAAGTTCAGTCATTCCAACTTGGAACTGCTTGCATTTGAGTGAAAATGGCTGTTTAAAGTAAAATGAGAAGGTGCAGTCATAGATCGTTCAATAACCTTCCCTGTACATATGAGTGGCAAGACACTAAAACAGGTTGAGAATCTGTGATTTCTTTTTTCCAGAATGTCTTTATGTTTGAGATACCCCAGGTTGTTAATTGCCCTATACTAGTCTGTACTAACCAACTCTCTTCCATGGAACACATATTTAAGAGAACAAAGTCCCAGCAGTCTTGGTAGCCGCAAGAAACAATCCACAGTAAGCATTAGCAAAGTCAGGTGCCAAAGTGACTCAGAAGTGATGGTACACAAAATAAAAGGCAATTGTCAACAACCATTACAAAAGAAAGAGCTAAACAGCTTCAAAGTGGAATTCACAAAAGAATAAAAGGAAGAAAATGTCTGATTACTGAAAGGAAAATGCATTCCATCATCTTAATTGCCTAAAATTGGGAGTTTAAGGGTTCATTATTTAAAAGTTAAGCCTTTTATGCATAAAAATTATAGTGAAGGTCTGAACAAAGTGTTAAGCAACAAGGGGCACTTTCTGTTAGCCTCAAATTACCTATGAATACAACATACATTGAGCATATGAGTTTAGGACTAAAATGTTTTAATTACTACACAATGTGTTCTTTGTCCTTCTACCAATACATAGATTTGTTCAACATCTGCTGCCCAGAAAGAGGTCCTCAAATTATATAATTACATTTTTCTTTCTGTATAGACAGGATGCTATCCTGAGAAGTGGGTGTGGAACAGAAAGACACAATTATGTTACTGGCCGTCTCCCGGCCCAGTGGCCAATCATAAGTACCTGACCAGCTCCTCCAGTGGAGACATTGACAGATCAGTACTGCTGCCTTTTTCCATATCCACATTCAGACGAGAGAGATAGAGACAGATTAGTATATCAAAGGGTGTTGGTCAAAGTTCCTGAGGACAGAATTCACAGGACAGGACTTTTAGGAATATGTGGAGCCCTACTGGGAAATGTCTGTGATTTCCATATGCTTGCCTTCTTCATTTTCAGAGTTTATACCAGTTACCTACCTTATTAATTTCAACATTACAGAGAAAACCAGAGCTATAGAGAAATGTAGGGCAGTCTTTACATATGCTCATAAAAATGGTTCACTAGAAATATGATAAAGAATGGTTTAAAATACACTAGGTTTCTTTCTGTCAAGAAAAAACCCTCAGTTCCTTCTTGGAATTTGAACATTTGTATTTGGACTCTTGCTTTTCTACATCTTTGATGAACAAATTGTCTTCCTCTTGATCTTTGTGTTGTCAGCACCATTCCCAACTTACTAGGGAATGGTCTTAGATTGACTTTTCAGGGATGTCTCAGGGCTGCCCCTTCTCTTTACCTCCATAACTGATATCTTAGCTCTGCTCCCCCACATTTTCCATGACTAACCTAGCTGTTATCCTTTGGCCATGCACATCTCCTCTAGAGTCTCTTGTTATAGAGACACCATGTTCATCTTCATTATCTGACTTCCTCTCAGAGAACTTTTTCTGCAAGGTTCATGTCCTGCAAGTTTTTACAGGTGTGGGTGGAAAGATAATTTCTCAGTATATCTTTCTGTGTTTAAATGGTTGCTATTTAAAAATTTACACATAATTCAAATTTTCATGTTCATAAACAATATTTTGTTGGTGTGTATTTATTTTGCATGCCACTATGGCTTTAGTCTGTAGTGTCTAATAAATGCCCACTTATCAGAGGCATGATCTTCACCTCTGTGCTACCCAGAGGCATTAGAACCTTCAAGAAGTGGGCAGAATGGGAGGCCTTTTGGTCATTGGGAACAAGACCGTCAAAGTGTTAGTATGATCCCAGGCTTTACCTTTTACTCTTTCATTTCCTGGCCATGAGGTCAATGGGTTTTCTTTCCCCTTTACTTTCTGATGTATCATAACCATGCTAAGATCATTTTTCTGTAAACTTCTGCCATTTGTATACTGATTTCTTTTGTCCTTGGATGCTATTTCTCAGAATGTCCCATAATTTCCTAAGATCATTCTAGAACCAAATTGTACCTTACCCAGGGAAACCTTCCTTGATCCCCGTGTAGAAAATAGAACTGCTACAAAAATGAGAATTGCAACCACGAAAATTTTTTCTAAGACACAATGCTTGGTTTACCTAATTCTAAAGCTTTTTCCTTTAGGTGTTGAAATAATTGTTAAGAATTAATGTCTTATGTTTTATTCTCTAATTTATTTTACTGGTTTGGGTATTTTACTTGGTCACAAAGGCCAGAAGAAGGTGTCTGACATCTGGGATTGTAGTTACAAGTAGTTGTGAGCTGCCCTGTAGGTACTGGGACTCAAACCCAGGTTCTCTACAAGAGCAGACTCTTGCTCTGAAACACTGAGAAATCTCTCCAGCTGCCCAAGAACCAGTGTTTTAGTTCAAATATTTAATATTTAATGATTCTGATTTACTATTGAGGACAAAAGAAGAATGAAGGTGGCCATTTACTCCCTTATGCAGCATTTCCAAGAACTCACTATGTGACTCTAAACAAAGAATTTACTGATATGTAGTCTCAGTTTTTCTTTTAATGACTTAATGATTATTCTCCTGAGCCTGTTTTACAAAAATGATTGACCAAAAGTACAACAATGATATTTAAAAAAAAACCACAATTATATTAAAAAAGCAAAACAAAACTGAAGAGTAACCAAATATTCTGGCACATGCTATGGAATACTTCTCGCCAAGATTTCTTTTTTTTCTCTTTATAAGTTGCACAATAAACCATTGTTTTGTTTCTCTAAAACATGTTATATGTCTGTCTGGCAACAATACCAATATATGAGTTGTTATAAAATATTATCACAAACTAGGTGACTTAAAACAAGAGAAATCCAATGTATCACAACTTTGGAGGTTAAAAGTTCAAAATAAAATTGCAATTCTCCCTCTGAAGCCTGTAGAGATTTCTTTCTTGTTTCTGGTAATTAACTAACAGTTAAGGCTTTTCTTAGTGTGCATAGATATGACTCTGGCCTCTGCCTCACTGTTCTAGGGCACTTGAATCCAAATCCCTCTGTGTCTGTCTTTATGTGGATATCTTAAGAGCACTATTTTAGATTAAGGCCCAACCTTACTTCAATATAATTTTAACTAATTACATCTGTAATAGCTCTTTTCCAAATAGTTTACATTGTGAGATCATGGAGATTATCAATTTTTTTTTCTGGGTGTTGAATTTACACTTTAATTCACTATAGTGTCCAAATATGTAGGGAACAGGATTTCTTCATGACAATTTTCTTATGAACAGAAAATGTACTTTTTACTTATGCCAATGAAGATTCTTAAATGTGTGCTTGTTAGTTATGGTTATAAATAATATTTATTAGATGAGTGAAAACGTCTTGTGAGATTCATATTGTTCAATAAGCCACTGTTTGAACTCCACAATGAAGAGTAGAAATGGGCAACTGATGATTTAAGCACCTCTTGTTTATAGGGCATCATACACTTATGACAACCTAGTCATTATTGATGGAGTCTTTGGAATCAATAGATGACTAAGCTAGAATTTCATCAGTTTGTTCCACAGCAGAATGAAGCTCATTGTTAATTTATTCACTACTGTTACCAAATTCCTGAAAGGGGGTGAATGACTGTTTGGAATAACAGGTTTTGGGGCCACAGTTTCAAATCCCAAGTAATGGAGTAAGCATGATGATGGTGAATAGGCCGCTGGTCACATTCCAGCTCTAGGTAAAAGGTAGAGAGTTATGAACAATGCTACTCAGTTACCTTTATCCTTTCTTACTTTTTATTTAATCTGGGACACCAGGCTGTGAAATGGTGCTGCCTACAGTCAGGGTGGGTCTTTCTTCCTTAAACTGCCCTAGAAATGTGCTCACAGACATACCAAAGGACCATCTCCAACATGATTCTGAATCTAGACAAACAGATACTCAGGATTAATTAGCATACTCAGGAAAGGTAGCTTATCCAAAGCATTTTGGATAAGCTTTTTTATAGAATTCAATGCTCCCAATTCTTTTTTTATTAGTATATATTAATTATTCAAAATAATGAGTGTCATCATGACTTCTAGATCTTAAAATGCAATGAGAATATGTCATCTATTTAATAATGAATGAAGTGTAGTAACCAGAAGGTAAGCTTGAGATTAGTGAGCTTGGGGAAAAGATTATTTGAAGAAACTGTTTATTTATGTGACACACTTATATCAATTGTATATCAATATCTCTATAAAAGTCAATGGAGTCACAAACTGTGCAAACCTGCAAATTTTGAAGAAGAAATACAAAATGATCCTAGCAGTTTGAAGAGAGTGGTGTATATCTAAAGGTAGACAAGCTCTCCCAAAGTTCTTTAAGAAGGACTACCCAGGGTGTAGACTACAAGTTTATAGATTAAGACTATTCCCCTATACCCATGACAATGGTAGTGGGAAAACAAATCCTGGTTGGTAAATATTGACAGAAATATGAGTATGAGGCTGCCAAATGGGAAGACGAAGCCTCAAAGATCAAGATAACTATAGAGGAATATAATGAAAAGTCACAGTCTTTGGAAGGTGGAGGAATTATTCATGTGCAGTAGAGATTTGAGTCCATCTACAAAGCGGGAAGAGATCATAGGTAAATGTATTCCTGAGAAGATTCAGGAGACAAAATATGTAAATTTTATTCTCTTTAAGCTGAAAACACTTTCTAATTGTGCGATGGATAGGCAGTAGGAAACTGGTCATGTAGGTTAAAAGTGTCAAAAGCAAGATCCAGGGGCTATGACCCTGGATTTAGAAAATCTGTATAAGAAATCAAGACCAGGCAAGGCTGAAGAAAGATGAACCCCCGAACGTGGGCATGTTTAACACATGCCCAGGGAAGACCTCCAGGAGCCGACTAATGATAAAAGCCATACTGAGAAGGTGGTAACTGAGAAGAAACATCAGTGGTGGACTATACAGCACACGGAAGATAGACAGGGCAGTCACGTCCAAGAAAACCAAAGCATGGGATGAAAACGCAAAGACTCTTAAAACTCTACCAGATCCATTATCACAGAAATATATAATCGGTAACAACCAGTTTATAGCAAAAACTTACCAGACATGCATAGAAACATAAAAAAGAAGCAAAGACAGGACATAGGATATGACTTCCAGTAGTCTTAGGAGCCAGATTTATCTGACAAAAATTTTTCAAGGAATGTTCAAAGAATTAAAGAAAGTTTGGTGTCCTAATTGACAACTTCAGGGAATTTAAATAAATAAATAGGGGAAACAAAATAACTGAAACTTTCAATAAAATAAAACTTCATCAGGGATAAAGAGCAGATTGAAAATGATAAAGACTCAATAACCTTAAAGATCTATCGGCACAGATTACCCCGTTTGGAAGACAGTGGAAATGTGATGAAAGCAAATACACGGGGCCCTAAGAGTTGAAGGGAGAATATGTTAAGTTTTAAGATAAGCAATTGATGCTTACCGAGGGAAGAACACAAAAACGATGACAGCATTTCACAAAGTGGCATAGTTTCTCCCCAGATTTGGGGACAGACATTAATCCAGGTCCAGAGATAATGAGCTTCAAGTGAGGCTGAAACAAAGAAAGCCGTTCCTAAACACACTGCCGTTTTAAATTCTGAATTACAAACTGAAATGAAATATTGACCTCTAGGAAGCTGCACACAGGAGTTTGAGGGCAGGTGCTCGGGCTGATTCTTGATTCCAAAGAAACTGTGGAATTCAGTAGACATAGGAATGTAAAAGTACTTAGAAAAGAAGGTAGCTGATGGTGAGACCTACATTTAGTGAAGCTATATAAACACAATATGAAACTGAAGTATTTCAGGTAAACAGAGTACATTTGTTACTAGTAGAGTTATAATCCATATATGGAAATTAAAATGAGTTCAGGTTCCATAAAATTTTTCCATTAAATTTTTTAAAAGAATGACTGAATTGAAAGTAAACAATAAACTAACTTGCTGGTGAGTTTACAATGTATGCAAATGTTACATACACAAACATGTATGTACATATTAAATAGTTTGAAAGGTTGGTGATCAATAGAAATAGATTTTTTCAATTAATTATATTTGATGAAACTTAAGTTTAATGTACAGATTAATCCTAAAGTAATCACAGAAGAATAATGCAAAAATATAACCAGAACCAACCCCCAAAATGGAAACGGAATTTTTTAAAGGTTAGTTAATAAACAGGGATAAAATATAAGGAAGACGGTATTCCAGTGGAGAAGAGAGTAAGGTTCCACAATGAATGGAAGTTAACATGGTAGCAACATATAATAAGTTTACAGAAGCTTAATAATACATCTTCAAATGTCCTCAAGCAGGCCTGCACAGAGAGCTCATTTGATACTGCTTTTCCAGAGAAAGCATGCAGACCTGAGTTACATCCCCAGAGTCTACATTAACAAAACAAAGCCTTGCATGGTGGGGTGCTTAGAGCTCTGGTCTGCCAGTCTGATGTACTTAGTGAGTTCCAGGCTGGAGAGAAACCCTGTCTAAAAAGCAAGATGGAGGGGGGTGCTAAAGGGAAACCACTTGAGGTTGTCCTCTGGTCTCTACATGCACATAAACACATGCATGTGAGCTTCTACACACATGTGCACACATATGAACACATAATACTTGCACATAGAAACACATGAAATAAAATTTGAGGTAGTCCAGAAGAGGAAAAGACAAATGTCTAAGCGATGGTGCATCGAAAACTCTATTACACTCTCTGAACCTGAGTAGGACAGAGAGAGGTAAAGAAGCAAATTAGTAAGAAAATGGATGATCATAAGGAGACCACGACCATATGTAGCAATCACAGAACACTGTACAGAATGATTCTGAAGTACATATTCCATTTATGGACAGTAAGAGTTTTCTCCAAGAAAAGCAATGTGTTGGGAAAAGTATCAAAGATTTTATGGAGTATACTATCTGAGCAGAATAGAACTAGATTAGAAACTTGTAACAGACATCTAGAAAATCACCAAGTATCTGCAGTATCGATAAATACTTTTCTAAATTCAATGAAAGACAAGAAATAGTCAAAATTATTTAGAAATTAATTTTTAATGAAATAAATGTAAATTTGTGAGATTCAGGTAAAGTGGAGTTTAAGGGGGAAATTCATAGCCTTAACTATAGATACTAGGAAAGGAAGAAAGCGCTAAAAACAAGTTACATAAACCACAACCATGAAAGTGGAAAAAAAAAAGGATTCCCAAATGCTTTTCCTCTAATCCCCTATAATCTTCAGATGTGTGACTTCAGATGGCAAAGAAACAACAACAAAGTAATGAACCAACAAAAAACCCAAAACAAACAAAAACAAAAAAAGAAAACTCTCATTGATGTGAATTGCAGGCTGGATCCTTTGATAGATTATTAAGGGAGAGGAGATCAGATAACATAACTCAGTACTGCTAGTTTTGAAGATTTGGGCAGGGGTTGGAATCTACAGGCAAACAAAGAATGTGTGACTTCTAGAAGCCAAGAAACAGGCAGATATGAGCTTTACCGCTACAGGGAAAAGAGTTCTTCCCTGGAGTTCCTTGAAAGGAATGAAGACCTGTGATTAAACTGACTTTAGCCTGGTGAGACTTGTATCACACTTCGTACCTTAGGTAATTATGTAATAAGGCTGAGTTTGGATTGTTCAGCACCCAGATACACATCTGGGCACTGTGGTATGTGCCTGAGATCTTGTTCCTGGGGAAACAAAGATAAAAGAATCCCTGGAGCTCGGTGATCAGCCAACCTAGCTGAATTGATGAATTCTAGGTTCAGTGAATAACCCTGTCTCAAAATAAAGGTAGGCAGTGACTAATAAAGATGCTTGTGCTAACCTCTGGCCTCAGCACACAAGGTGCACACATATCTACAGACTCATGCAAACAGGCACAACACACACACACACACACTTACAAATACACAATGTTTGCAATGATTGATAATGGTTGAACTCTGACTTTCACACCCATGTCACACAAAAGTACCTTCACTTACACATGTTTACATAAATATACCAAAACTACCAACACACACATACAATACTTATAAAATAATAAGACTGTATTATTTAGGGCACTGAGTTCATAGAAATTTTTTATTTATTTTTTTCATAGAAATTTTTTATGAGGCAAACAGAAATTGGATTGGCTTTTAAAAAGGAGAATGAACTAGAAAACCTACTGTTAATGAGAGAATTAATGTAACTCTACAACTTGTAAAATGCAAAAAAAAGACTAAGACATTCTACAGCAACATCGTGATAACTCAAGTAACATACACAAATTTTCTAAATAGCATAAATCACTGAAGGGACCTGGAGATGAAACTGGACTTGTAATCATGTCTTCCCACAAAGAAAACTATAGGGCTGGAGAGCCTACCTGTAAATTCTGCCCAATATTTAGAGAGAGAACAGAATTCTAACTTGACACAAAATGGTTTTTGAAGTAGGAAAGAAAGGAATCCTTCCCATCTCTGCTTTGAGACTGTTTTTAGAATGTTACTACACCAGACACATCAAAGGACAGATGCGACCTAGCTTTTCTCCTGAATGGAGACACAAAAATCTTTCACAGGGCTTTAGCAAATATTATCAGCATGCAAAGGACAGCATCCTTCATTGGAAAAATTCTTTCAGCAGATGAGGAACTTGAGCAGGCTGTCTTTTCCTGATGAAGGTTATGACTAAGCCCCTCCTATTCTGTGGGAAGAGATTCAGGAAGTCTAGACATCAAGACCCTGTCTCAAAACAAACAAACAAACAAAAATCAAACAAACCATAACTCAGAAGAAAACTCTTTTTGTTGTATTTAAGTGAAGAAACAGAAAAAGCATGAGGTATGTAAGTATTATGTTGGACACCTACCTGCAGTCCCAACATTCAGGATGTGACAGAGGATTAGAAGTTTGAGGTCATCCTCAGCTACATGAGGAGATTAGGACCCTGGTTTACAAGAGATCCTTTCTTAAAAATGTATGCTGGCAGTGTGGAACTGCCAACTGGTAAATTTTGTATTCAAATAAAACTGTCATTGAGATAAATCATTAAAGTCAATGGGAAAAAGCATATCTTGGGAGACAAGTATTTCTCATGCAGATATGTGATAAGAGACATTTATACAGGATCTAGAAATAATATTTACAACAAAATGTTAAGAGAATCTATTTAATATAATTTTAAAAATGGATATGTTTTTAGGCTTGTACAGACACTTCCAAAGCAGTCAATGGGATCATGCAAAGAAACACAGCATCAGTAGTTTCCAAGGCAATGTTAGCCAAAACCACTGTCAGACATTGTTACACACTCTTTTGAATGGCTGAAATCCAAAAGACTGACAACCCCACCTGATGATAGACACTACACATCTGAAACTCTCCTACACTGCTAGGAGAAACAGCAAATCTTACAACCATCATAAGAAAACAGCTTATTTTCTTATTTATATAAGTAAATACACTCTCGCTGTATGACCCAGTATTTTCATTTCTAGATATTTTCCTGAGGAAAATGGTTATCCATGCTCAGATAAAAAACATGGATATGAATGCTTCAATGATTTGACTCTCAAAAGTTCCTGTGCTGAAACTATTCAGACAGCTTCTGACAGGTGAATAGATGAAGAAATTTGTGGTTTACCCATGTAATGATGTGTTATTTTACAACAATGGGCATTTGTAACTCTTAGAAGCATTACATTAAGTGAAAGAAGCAGGGCACAATAAAGTGTATGATTCCAGTCTTCTAATACTGTGTAGAATGCACATTAATTTAGTGATAAACAACCGAGACTAGGCATGGAGGAAAGAATGGCTCTGTAGTGATACTAGGAAACTTTTGTTTGAATGCACATTTTCCACCTCTGTCTATCAACAAGATCTTCTCAAAATGTTCAGTATATGGAAAATTTAAACCTCTGCTCTCCCCTCTTAGGTTGTATTAAGAGGCAACCCAGCAGAGTTCAGGACCCCTTGTTTGTTTACACTCAGTCTTCTGCTGTAACATTTTTCTGCGGTCCTGTGGGATATTCCAGTGTCAGTAATGGCATGGAAGAGTCCAAAACCAAGAGATGGGCATCAGCCTGCACCAATTCAGTGCAGGTGTGGCTGTCAGGTTCTGTCTCGGACTCACTTATAATTCTCCTTCGTTTGGACCACTGGCCCACAAGGTCTCCTTAACTGCGTCTTTCTTCTCATTGGAATTACCCATTTGTATAAGGGTTAAAATAAGTTAGTTATACTATTTGGATGTGGTTAGTTTGCCTCTTTTTAGAAGATGAGAGCCTCAGAAGATTAAACAATAAAATTGATGGGTAGCATAGAGATGAGAGTTCATAGTTCCTTACATTTAGTTCTGTAGCTATTGCTTCTTTTAATTTATACCTAGTAAACACAGGTTTTTAAGGCAACCTGAATCAGCAATTTAAACATGTGCATTTGTGTGTGCGTGCACACACACACACGGAGAGAGAGAGAGAGAGAGGGAGGGAGAGAGAGAATAAGAACACAAGGACATAAAAAAATTACCCAAGCATATATGGGAAGTAAGGTGAGAATGCTAATATTCTTATCACTTGACATAATGCTGAGTTTATGAAGGGTAATCTTATCAAATCACTTTTACTAATTCTCCAGGTAAACTTTCACTACATTAACATTTTTTTATTGGCCAAGGTGTAGCTTTTTCATTTTTTCTGTTCCTCCCAGATCTGGACATACTGCTTGTTTGGTTGATGCTCAGTCCACCCCTCCCAATAAATCTCACAAGCATCCCATCATATCTACAAGCTACAATTCCTATGCTTTCATACTGTCTTTAGAGTTTCACTCTGGTATCCCTGATTATTTCATTTTATATTGGTATGAGAAGTCACAATGTGTACTCTCTTCATCAAATGTTTTCTACTTCAACACATGTGCAATTAGAAGGTGTAAACTATTCCCACATGCCACAAGAGCAAATGATAAACACAGAATTATTGTGGAAGAATTTCAGCTTGGAATTTGTCATGCCACAGCCCTTCAGCAGGAGAAGAATAAAAGACATTCTGACATTATCTCTGTTTAGGGATCAGAACTTGGGGCTATTGCTGGTTCTTTATCTGTTGGGGAAATGGGTAGGGCAAAGGTGACTTTAGTGTTGTTCAGCATTTTATTAATGTGGGAAAGCATCACTTCAATTGCAGAAACCCACAGAACCATGAATTGACGGAGTCCCACAGTGAAACCCCTGGCTTTTCAGGATGTTCTGTAAGGGATGATGGTAGCCTACACACAGAACGGCATTGCTAGCTACAAATCTTATTAACATGAGAAGTTGGGGAGATTGAACTTATCCTATCTTCCTCATATTTTGTGCCAGGAATAGAATTTTGGAGAGACCTACGGACATTTATTTTCACTTGTGGCACTGCCCATTCAATCAGAAATTTACAAAAAGAAGACCTTGACTTTGGACATCTGAAAATTTAAAGAGCATGATAAAGAAATGGATTTTCTCTTTTTTTCCACTTAAGAAAAGCACAAAACCTGTTGTTTGACTTGCAGGCATCTCTGGGTAGCTCTTTCAAGTCACAGAGTCTATGGAAAGTCACTACGGAGTTAGTTACTTGTTAGTGAGCAACAGTTTATTCCAATTATTACTGAATCACGGCTAACAGACAGTTACTGGTGAAGAACAGATTTTCTAAAAATGAGCTATTCCATCCACAGCATTTTGTCTTGTTGTAAAAAGACAGAAATTATTTTAGCAGTTGACATTTCCTAATGCTCTGAGGTCACTTTAGACATTTCAAGTGGTTTGGGGGCATCGGTGAAGACCCAAGGGTGACAAGGTTTCAAGCTGTTAAATGGAGGAATGACATAATTAGACAGAATAGCTACAGAGACCAGGGTATGCGCTGCTTCATTCTCTCTAAGATGCAAAGGTACACAACCTTCAAATATCCATAGGAGACATCTTTAGCAAAGGTTTGGGGAGGCAGTTGCTAGCTACTGCTTCTGAATGCCTCCCATACTATTTCTGCTTATCCATTTTTTGAAACTATGTAAAATCTATTGCAGCTTATAAAGCACATTGGAAGACAGCAAATTTTATTCCTTGATGTTTTATATGAATTTTGAGAGCCAATTTTAAAATCCTTACTTCTAAGTTTCTTGACCCAGATCTAAGCCAGACTCAGAATGTCTAAATCTTTCTGTGTCCTTGTGTTTCAGACACTCAAATCTGCATAAGATCAATACTTACTATGTAGAAATGCACTTTGAAATAACATGCATAGTATTTGATAATAGTGACAATGGTGGTAATATTTCCATCCTTTTCTTCTCTTTAGCACTAAACTATAATTTAAAACATATAGGCAACAGGTACAAATTCACAAACAAAATGTGCATGCAAAGGCAGGGAAGTCCTACTCTGTGGAGAGCTAACCTTGAGCCTTTATCTACAGCTAACAGTCCTGCACTCAGGAAGATTGTAAGAGGCCAGTTCGAAAGGCAGAGAAAGAAGCTGCTCTCTCTGTGTAGTTTGAATTTCTCCCTCGTCACAGAATAACCGGGACCAGCGCTCTCCATCGTAGTTTCAGTCAGAGTGTATAGAAATACTTGTTGAGTTTAATGGGATTGAATTAAAAATTGTCCTTTCAAATAATCAAGTTGGCATCTCAGGTTCAAGGTCGCCAAACGATACAGGCTCTCCTTCACAGCTGTCTCGTGAACTCCTGACTAGTTACAGATAAAAGGGATTAAAGCCACTCCACAGAGCAGTAGCCTTGGTCTTTCATTAGTTGGATTCAGAAGTCTCTGATAATTACACTGTTCCATGAAACAAAAGAAGTTTAATCTTTGTACTTCCTGTTTTAGAAGTAAGCATCAAAACGTTATAATGGGTCCAGGTCCTATTAGAGCAAACAATAACACCTGTCAGACAGCAACTTTGAGGAAGTCAAGACTTCTCACAGGACACTGAAACTCCAACCCCACACCACCAAACGGCTCCTTGACACAGTGGAGCAGTCTCAGCCTGGTTGAGGCTGGGCATCGAATAGTCAGTTTGCAGAGGCAAGCATCATCAGGGTGGAGAGGGATGCGGTTATTCCTTATTGTAAGTATGACGCGGAGGTCATATATCAGGCAATTATACCTTTTCATTGCAAGCTAACCTCTCACAGCAGGGAAGCCTCGCTTATGACAGCATTAGAGAGACAAAGCCTTCAGCTCTTAAAAAAAGGAAAATCCAAAAAAAGAAAAAAAGATTAAAAAATTAAATCCATTTTCTTACCAGCACGTTGCAGCACCAACTCGCTCACGGGAATGTTGCTTTTACAGGTTTCTCTTTTAATTATCCTGGAAGCAGGGAGACAGGGAGGGGGGCAGAGAAGAAGAAGCAGGGTGGTTAAATTAGCGTGCTGGAATCTTTTCAGTTTGTCGCAGAGAGTAGAAAAATAAAAAAAANAAAGGGGGGGGGGAAACTCAGTAATTTAAATTTGCTCTCAGTTCAGGCTGCACCGCTGGGTCCCGCCCCTTCTTCCCGCTGGGTTCCATTACCTGCAAGGCTGGGACTGACGGCCACTGTTCAAACACAAAAAGGCAGCCAGCATGCTGGGATCATTCTGTCTGCTGTTTGGGTCTCACTTGTCCTGTCAACTAAGCATCACCACCGGGAAGGTGTTCTGCAGCTCATTTTCGGGCGCTCACGTGCCATTCCTTACCATGGGGGCTAATAACACGTAGTTGAGGGGTTGGTTACAGTTTTTGCTTTGTTTTTTATTCCATCTTTATAATATTATTGCAATTATATTTTCTCTAATATTTATCTTGTGTCAAGTTTTGTATTCCTTGCTGTCTCCTTTCTCCTGCTCCAAAACACATTCTCTCCTCTCTTTTCCTTTACATTACAAGCATAGGCACATCAAGGATCACAATAGAAGACATATCAAAATTATAAAGGCTTTCAATTCTCTTTGAACTTTTTCTTTTTATTTTTTTTTCTTTTTTTTGAGTCTGCAATGTTGAGAACAATTTGTGTGAAAGCATACCCACGACCAAGTTTTTAAAAGCACCAGAAACTTCTAAGAAGGAATAAATATGGGGGAAAAAAACCTCCATAATCAAATTCTAAATGTTTAGCTTAATATTTATGAAGCAGATAAATAACTAAAGACCAAAGAGCTAACCTTGGTTCATACCAAAAATTTAACCTGAGACGTGGAAACCTTTTGAATTTTACCAACAGTAACACAACTCTGATACTTAAGAGGCAACATATTTCTAGTTAGCAACAAAGAATAGGTACAGGAAAAGGCATTCTTCCATGAGTGATTGTATTCCTGCATGGACTTTTTGCAGCAAACTTCCTGATAGTACTTTTCTGATCAGGGAGTTATGAATTACTTTGTGAGTGACACTATCATAGCCTAGGTGTGTTCTGGGTCTTCTGTAGAGGTGTCTCTATCTCCAGCTTTTTTATACTATCGTACAGCTCTTGTTCTCCTACCAAAGGGTCCAGCTGTCTACTCTAATGTAAGTGTGCCTCGATGATCTCTGTCATGCTCCATAAGTACACAGTGGTTAAGCAGTAAAATATGCAATCGGGCTTCAGGGAATAGCTCAGTCAGCAAAGCGGTTCTTTTGTAAGATGAAGATCAGAGTTTGACCTCAGGCACCCATGTAAAATAAGCCGTAAGCTGAACGTGGTGGTCCATGCAGAGGAACCCTTGGGTCCACTGACAATGACCAAACATAGTGGTCCATGTGGAGGAACCCTAGGGTCCATTGACCATCCAGAACAGCCCACTTGATGAGTTGTAGCTTTTAAAAACAAAAAGTGGACTATGTCTAAGGAATGACATTCAAGTCTGTTTTCTGGCCTCTGAATGGATGCGCACATCTTCGAGTGTGCACCTGCATACATTAACATGTATACATGTGTGTGCAAGCACACACTCAGATACACAGAGATGTAATTCATACCTTTGTGCCATTGGCTGAAGACAGAAGGAAATTCTTCTTAATGACAGAATAGTGTTTAATTTCGTTTAATAATTTTTTCTCATAATTACTTTTTCTTCTTATTTCTACCTATTTTATCTTCTTATCCATTTAAGTGGATTTTAGCATTTTAGAATTTTGTAAGGCTAACTGTGGGCTGCTTTTATGTACTTCACTTTTCAAAAGAGAAATTCTTAATGGTGCCAATGGAGTAACATGATTTAGCTTTCCAAATTGGTAAAATGCTAGCTAAGTGTCAGATATTAGATATTTATCCTGCCTTTAATGTTTATCATAAAAAGAAATAATTAAAAATGGAAATGACTGAAACAGAGAAGAATCACACACACACAGAGAGACACACAGACACACACACACACACACACACACACACACACACACACCTTACCCGGGGTTATTTCTTCTAAAATTGTTCATAATGATTGCCTTTGCCCAATGCCCACCAGCTTCACACCATAGAGAAATAAGGCAGACCAACTATATCAGAATTCCCCCTTACTTTCCAGGTAGTTAGACAATCAGCTATAATGAAATGGTGGTAAATTACACCAAGGCACTAATTGTGGATCTTTGCAGCAGCCCAAATTTAATAAAACTAAATCATACGTTGGTTTGCTTGTGTTAGGTGTAGACTTTTTTCAAGAGTCCACAGTGAGACAAGATTTCAGTTCCTTAAAGCATTCTTTAATTTCTAGTGACTTTCCTTCAATCCCTCTGTTTTAAAGAAAAACTTCTAGAAAGGAGAAACAAGCAAACAAATAAACAAACATAGATATAAGTGAAAAACATCTGAGCCAGAATTTTAAAAATTGGTGTCTTTTAAATACTTAAGGCTACTATGCCAACATGAATTACTTTGTGCAAAAGTGAAGAATCATATACTTAGAACTTGTTAGGCAGTATGTGTGTGCATGTATACATACATCATGTATATGGTAGCACACATTGATTTAGGTCCTGAATGCTTTTGTTTTAGGTAAAGACAAAACAATACTTACAGTAAGCAATATTACCAAGTTGAATATTAATCTTAAACAAAATTACATTGAATTCTAGATAAGGAACTTTTTTGTTAAAATAAAGTCCTCTAGGTCTTAGAAAATGTATAAAACATTATTTTAGCAGGCATTTATCCTGTCACTCCTCAAGTAGTCATTTGGTGCTGTATGGGTGGGGTTTTAAAAATATACTGCATTTCTTGTGGCCCTGCTGAAAAAACGACCCACTTCAAAAATAAATTCCTACCAAATTAGGGAATTGTGGGTGGTGAAAGACATCAGTGTGGCTTACAAGCCAAGGGACTGTGTCTTAAACACTGAATAAATGAGTATTTGGAAATGTGTTAGCCTTTCATCATCATTCTTGGCTCTTTGAGAAAGAATGACAATGTAGCCCAGGCTGCCTGAAACTGCTGCTAGTCACACTTCCGCTCAAGTGTTTAGATTAACGGCATATTTAGCTTTTAGACAGATTTTGTTTATTTGTTTGTTTGCTTGCTTTTTAGATTTCTAGGTCTAATGCAGTCCAGACTAGTCTTGAATTGGGCATATAGTTGACTATGGCCTTGACTAACTGATCCTCCTGCTTCTGTCTCCTAACTGCTGGGACTGCAGGTATGTGCCACCACATTTGGCCTGTATTATTTTAAAGAAAATTCTTTTAAAACTGAGCATGATGGTGGATGCCTATAGTTCCAAACAGGAGGATCATGAGTTCAAAGCCAGCCTGAACTTCATAATAAGTTCAAGACAAGTAGGATGTGGTGAGAAGCTGTTTCAAGAAAAAAAAAATATTTGAATTACTGTAATGTCACACATTATTTAAATTTTCATTCCCAAAGGAACTCAACATTAATGTGGGAAATGAGAACAGTAATTTTATCGTTTGGCTTTTTGGGCCATGGAATGCTGTCTAATATATGATGTTATGTCTTAATGATAATAGTCACTAATACATTTTTTACTTCAGTAGAACTCAGAGAAATTATTCACTTTTTCTGGACCACTAAGCTATCATAATTAGACCCTATAACCTGTATGACATGGGAATATTCATCTCATTCTTGACATCAAAAGAGTCCATTATTTGGCCTCACAGCTTTTTAAAAAAACATATCTTCATGGTTATAGACCACTTTTATTAAAATTGTTAAATATATGACATTTGAACACAAGTAGATAGTAAAAACACCAACGTCTTGATTCTAAGTGCTTTTTACAAGCAGACTTTTGAAAGTAGGTAGAAAGAGAATCATGGCCCATTTCGTTCGGAGTGATTTAGGCTATGAAGAAATTGAAAGGAAAACTGAAATTTGCCCTAGAATAGCACAGAGATACCAAGGCTGATGTAAAGTTCCACAGGTCATTTCTACCTGCAGCCCTACTCTTACAGAGGAAAACAGGCTGAACGCAACCTGCCTTTAGATTGAATTCATTTGTGAAGTAAAAGGACCAAATGGGTAAGCTTTGTGTCCCTGAACTCCTGTGTTGGATATATGTGGTACATGGGATGTTGGAGCATTTTATTAATATCTAGATATACAAGACACAAAGAGAGAACATTATTGAAAGCTGTAGGACAAAAACAGACACAAAGAACAAAATGGTTTACAGAAGCATTCAATACCTGATAAAACTGCTGGAATTTCACCCAGAATATTGGACAAAAGTAAATCTACATGGCATAGAAGATTCTAAGTGTACATGGAATAATAGCTAACTATATTTGGTCAATCTATGATATCCAATATGGCAGGAACAATCTGTATGGATATTATTTTAGAGCAGAAATTTTATTGCCTCTTGCATGGCTTAGGAGTTGCTTCCTCGACAACTATGTAAATGGAGCTGAGGTGTGCCCCAACATGCTTTTTAAATACTACCCCTACCTCATTTGCTATGTACACATGCATCACACTGATTTAGATAGACCACAGGGCAGTCACCAACACTGATCTGAGCCAGTCATATTCTTTCCTGCTTTCAGGACTGGACTCTTAGTTGTTTGTTATAAATTTTCTCAAAGTAGAACCTTTATCTATCAATTGAAAAGGAAGGCTAGCCCTCCCATCCAGCAGATGCTTTGCAGCATGCTTCTGCTCAACATAGCTTTTGCTTCCTGATATTGTTAGCAAGGCTGAATATAAAAATGTGCTATTTTGAAATGTTAGCAAAGGAATATAGCATTCATTCCAAAATCTCAAAATTTCTTTTCAAGCTGTTGATAAGAAATTGGTGGGGCTTTTTCTTGTTTTTATTTTTTTTTTAATTTTTTTTTATTTGAAGCAGAGTGGTTTCTTCTAAGCCATGATTTTCTTTTCTTTTCCATTTTCTTCATTATTATTAAAAATTTCCACCTCCTCCCCTCCTCCCATTTTCCTCCCCCTCCTCTTATTCTCCCTTCCCCTCCCTTTCCAGTCCAAAGAGCAGTCAGGGTTCCCTGACCTGTGGGAAGTC
>LOEQ01003632.1:206719-223063 GCA_001685075.1 Bramus lutescens | reverse complement strand
AAAAAAAGAAGGGGAAGGAGGAAGAAGAAGAATTGAGAGAGGGATAGGTTTCCAGGAAGTAATATATCACTTCTCTATAGAATTCTTAGCAGGTGTGCTGTGTAGGTTAAAATTAAAAGGAAAGGATGGGTGTTACAGAGACTGTAGGGTGCTTTTGTTCCTTAGAACTAACATACAGCAAGTGTGAAGGACCTGAGATGGGAATAGTGCTCAGGGGAAGATGAGCCAAGGTATGAGTAACTGTATCTCCCCAGCCGTGTGTGCTCAGTTCACTATTATAGTTGAAGGTTTTTTTTTTAATGTGCAACTAATGTTTGGGATTTTTCTTTTTTGTTGTTTTTGCCAAGACAGGGTTTCTCCGTGTAGCCCTGTCTGTCCTAGAACTTACTTTGTTTGAACTCAGAGATCCACCTGCCTTTGCTTCCCAAGTACTGGGATTAAAGACATGCACCATCACTGCCCTGTTGGTTTTATTGTTATTTTTTATGTTGAGTCTCGATAGCCAGGGTGACTTCAGACTTGTCTCAGTCCTCTTGCCTGACACCTTGAATGCTAAACTAAAGAGATGAGCCATTACACCTGTCTAAAATCTAAAAGATTTTTTCTTATCATAAATTTAAAAAAATTTTTAGTTTGAGATTATACTATAATTATATCATCTCCCTTTTCTTTCCTCTCTCTAAACCCTTCCATATAACCTTTTTCACTTTCAAATACGTGACCTCATGTTCCATTTTCATGTAATTATTGTTACAAATGTGTATGTATGTGTATTCCAAAATACATAAGTACATCTGCTCAGTACAAGTAATGTTACTTGTGTGTATGTTTTCAGGGCTGGTCACTTGGTATTGGAAAAACGATTGGTGTGCTCTTTCCTGGAGAACACTATTCTCTTGATCTCAGCATTCCTGAATTGCCCATAGTTCTTTGTGTAGCGTTGAGGCCAGGCTTCCCATCCATGTTAGCATGGCTATTGTCCTGTTCAGCTCACATTACACAGTCATGTTGGTGAGACTTCATGGGTGTGACTAATTTTCTAGGACAAAGTCTCCCTATGTGGTTTTGACTGTCTTGAAACTATGTAGACCAGGCTGGCCCCAAACCCTCAGAGATCTACCTGCCTCTGCCTCCTGAGTGCTGGGATTAAAGGCATGCGCCCCCGTACCCTGACTGGTTTAGAACTTCTGGTGACAGTAGTGAAGGTCTACTTTCCTGAAGGGCTTAGTTAGAAGGAGATCAGGGAAAGTGGGGACAAGATCAAGCATAATTAGGTTTCAGAGCGGGCAGGGAACTAGGCCTTGCTTAAGAGAACATTAGGACTTGAAGGATGACCATGGGCCAGTCTTAGTAATAGGAAAACATCTGCACTCTTCTGGGGGCTCAGCCTAAATCTCATCCATAGGCTAGGGTGCGAGAGCTATGACCCTTCTCTTTTTCCTTAAAGCTTGTCTCCTGGTCGAGGAAAAGATTTCAAATCTCGGAAGGACAGAGACTCTAAGAAGGGTGATGAGGATGAACATAGCGACAGGAAGCCTAAGGTAAAGAAGACTTGTAAGTCTTGTCTTCTTCAGCTCAAGGGAGAGAATCGTTTGTTTTTTGTTTTGTTTTGTTTTTTTCTTTTTGGTTTTTAAGACAGGGTTTCTCTGTGTAGTTCTGTTGTCCTGGAGCTCATTCTGTAGACCAGGCTGACCTTGAACTCACAGAGATCCTCCTGCTTCTGCCTCCTGGGTATGGATGGGTACAGGTGTTTGCCACCACCACCCAGCTAAGGGAGAGAATGTTTATGAGCCAAGTCCCCATGTTTTATGTTCAGATCCAGCCACTGTCCCTGGAGGAACTTCTGGCCAAGAAAAAGGCTGAGGAAGAAGCCGAAGCTAAGGTAAGAATTTGGGGTCTGTATTAATACATTCCATCTGCTGTAACAGAACATCACAGACTGGGCAGCTTCAGCATCAGCGCTGGATGTTAGAAGTCTCAGCTGCAGTGGCAGTAGTGATTGCTTCTGAGGCCCGTGTTCCCTAGATGTAGATGCCTCTTCTGTCCTAACAGAGTCCTCTCTTTGGTGCTCGTCTCCCCAGAGATCTTTCCTCTGATGTTCTCCCATGAACACAAGGCCTTACTTAGCATGCTAGATAACTAACTTGCCATGGTTCCCAACTGTATCTGCAGCCCCTTTCATGCTTTTTATTATGATGAGGGAAAGCTTTAGCCCATAGCAGAGTCCTAGGCCTCTGTATTTTTATCAGAATATTTAATATCTGAGCAAGTATCTAGGGGCTTCCTTGGGTCTCTGTAGCAGTGATGTGGTTTTTCCTGCCCCAGGCTCTCTGATAATCATTCCCATCTGTCTTGAAGCCCAAGTTCCTCTCCAAAGCAGAGCGGGAAGCTGAAGCTCTGAAGCGGCGGCAGCAGGAAGTGGAAGAGCGCCAGAAGATGCTAGAAGAAGAGAGGAAGAAAAGGAAACAGTTCCAGGATTTGGGCAGGAAGATGCTAGGTTTGTTTTCTATCCTGTGCAGGAAGGATGGGCTGAAATTATGGAGAAGTAGAAACTTGGACTGGAGCTGTAGCTCAGTGGTGGAGTAGTTGCCTACTGTATGTAAGGCCCTGGGTTTGACCCCCAACCATTGCGAGAGAGGGGAGGGTGGAGAATAGGAACTTGTTTGTTCCAGAATTTGGAAAAGGAAACAATGGTGAAAGTTTATGGGACTGTGTATTAGATCTCCTTGTCTAACGTGTATCCCCTCATTTTCCTCATTTGTACTGGATTCCTTCCAGGACCTCTTCCTCCCACTGAGCTCTTTTGTAGCTTTTCCTTCTTTGATCTGCAGAAGATCCTCAGGAGCGGGAGCGGCGGGAACGGAGAGAGAGGATGGAACGGGAGACCAATGGGAATGAGGATGAGGAAGGGCGCCAGAAGATCCGGGAAGAAAAGGATAAGAGCAAGGAGCTGCACGCTATTAAGGTGCTGGCTAGGCCCTCACAAACAGGCGCTAGTTATCTGCCGCTTTGGTCTTGGGCCTGGGCCTTGGGACTGACAGGCTTTGTGTTCTCCTCCTGAGTAGGAGCGTTATCTGGGTGGCATCAAAAAACGGCGCCGAACAAGGCATCTCAACGACCGAAAGTTTGTCTTTGAGTGGGATGCATCTGAAGACACTTCCATTGACTACAATCCCCTGTGAGTAGCTCTGTGCCCACCAGCTGGTTCTTGGACACCAAATGGTCCTAAGAAAGAGCTGATGACAAGAAAGCGAGGCGGGCGAGGAAGAGGAGATCGATAGACTAACGTTCACCCCGCCTTCTGAGCATGGCAAGGTGCTGGCTGGAGTGGAGACCTGGTGCATGTTGGCGGTCGGCCCTTGCCTCCTATAGCTGCCTTTTCTACCCTATCTCTCCATCCCAGGTACAAAGAACGGCACCAGGTGCAGTTGTTGGGGCGAGGCTTCATTGCAGGCATTGACCTAAAGCAGCAGAAACGAGAACAGTCACGTTTCTATGGAGACCTGATGGAAAAGAGGCGAACCCTGGAAGAAAAGGAGCAGGAGGAGTGAGTAATTGGGTTTAGGGTGATTGGATGGAGCCCAGACTCTACAGAAAGGATTGTATTAATCTTTATCGTGTCTCTCTTCAGGGCAAGACTCCGTAAACTTCGTAAGAAGGAAGCCAAGCAACGCTGGGATGATCGCCATTGGTCCCAGAAGAAGTTAGATGAGATGACAGACAGGGACTGGAGGATCTTCCGTGAAGACTATAGCATCACCACCAAAGGTGGCAAGATCCCCAATCCCATCCGGTCCTGGAAAGATTCGTCTCTGCCCCCACATATCTTGGAAGTCATTGATAAGTGTGGCTACAAGGTAAAGGAGCAGATTAGCTTAGGAGATCTGCTGCTTTCCCTCTTCCATTCTAATGCTATAAATGTAGTTGGGACTGGAGAATTTGTCCCTTCCCTGTCTAGTATCTTCTCTCTCCCTGGGCACAAGACAAACCACACAGTCACTCTGCAGTGGGAGTGTGGGCCTTTAGGGATTGTGTTTCTCCTTGTGTCCCCTTTCCCTTTGTGTCTCAGGTACATGGTAGTAGCATGTGTGCCCACTGTGTTAGCACTATTCCAGGTCATGTGATTCTCTACCCATTGCTTTTGTTCTGGGTCACTGTAGGAGCCAACACCTATCCAGCGTCAGGCCATTCCCATTGGGCTACAGAATCGTGACATCATTGGTGTGGCTGAGACCGGCAGTGGCAAGACAGCAGCCTTCCTTATCCCGTTACTGGTCTGGATCACCACACTTCCCAAGATTGACAGGTATGGTCAGCTATTACCAGTTGAGCAGATTTGGTGAGTAGAAAAGATGAGGCAAACAAGAGTCAATAGGAGCTTTGTTTGTTGTTTGAGAAAGGACTGGATTCCCTTTGTAGAGGATGATCTTAACTGATCCTCTTGCCTTTACCCCTCACCTAGTGCTGATATTACATGTGAACCACAATGTTTTGTGCAGTTCTGGGGATTAAACCTAGAATGTCATATATGTTATGCAAAGGTTCTACCTCTGATACCTTCAGCATGTCTCCCCCTCCCCAAACTGCTACCTTTAATTTTTAAATATTTTTAGTCAGAGGCTCTTTAATCTGGGTTGGATACTAGGAAATAAGTAGATCTTATCAAAGAGCAAGGATTGCTCCTTGGAGAACTTGGTTATCTTGTAGTCCGATTTTTGTAATGGAACCTGCCCATTCCCATAGCTGCCCTGAGGAGTGACTTTGTCTTGCTCCTAATTGTGGTTGGACGAGACCAAAGCTTATGAAACTGTGGGATACTCCATTTACCACAGGATCGAAGAGTCAGACCAGGGCCCTTATGCCATTATTCTGGCTCCTACCCGTGAGTTGGCTCAGCAGATTGAGGAAGAAACCATCAAATTTGGAAAGCCACTAGGTATCCGCACGGTGGCTGTCATTGGTGGCATCTCCAGAGAAGACCAAGGCTTCAGGCTACGCATGGGTTGTGAGGTTTGTTTTTCAAATGAGCATTATTTAATTCTAGTGACAGTAAAGTAAAACATGCCCCTGGCAATGCCGAAGCATGCATGGGCAGCCCGTTTATACTGGGTGTCATGGTCTGAGTTGATGAGGATGACTGACCAGGTCTCTTCCTCAAGGAGCAGGTTCCACTGAGATACGAACTTGGATCACTGGATTCAGAGTCCACAGTGTTAACCATTTCACCACGGAAGCTGGTGCAATTAATTATAGTAATATATACTAATTAGTAATGCTAATAATTAATGGTCATCACAACAGCCATATGAGAGTGGGTAGTGATATAGATTTACACTGTATTATAGATGAAGACCAGGTTAATAACTTGTCTGCAGTCACACATGGCTGTCAGTGGGCCTGTGTTCTTATACTCTTGTAAAACCATAGATGAAGAGATTCTTTAAGGAGTCTGCTAGGAGAGTGGTTCTTGTGTAGACTTCTCAATGTAATCCCTCCTTGTGGTATTAGCCTATTCTCCATCTAAGGAAGTACCTCTTGCTTGTGCCACCTGTCTAACCCTGATCTTACTCAGAAACCCCATTCATTCCTGAAGGAAATGGAAGGTAGCAGATGATTTCATGTCAGTTCTCAGGAACCTTAAGTACCAAATCTGACTGGAGGTTGGAGTTCAAGTTACTTAGCATTGAAAGCCTGGTGCTAAGTGGGTGGATAGTTCACAGCAGAAAGAAAAAAGGAATTTGCCTGCTAAGGCCATGTTTGATTACACTGTATCTCCCAGATTGTGATCGCCACCCCAGGACGTCTCATTGATGTGCTGGAGAACCGCTACCTGGTGCTGAGCCGCTGTACCTATGTGGTTCTGGATGAGGCAGACAGGATGATTGACATGGGCTTTGAGCCAGATGTGCAAAAGATCCTGGAACACATGCCTGTCAGCAATCAGAAACCGGACACAGATGAGGCTGAGGACCCAGAGAAGATGTTGGCCAACTTTGAGTCAGGAAAACATAAATACCGCCAAGTAAGGAAACTTCCTTGGGAGAAGTGGGGCCAGTTCCCAAGTCTGTTTTCATACCCTCCTTGCTTAGTGTGGGCCTAGGGCATATGCTACCAGCATGCTAGTGGTGCCTGGTGCAACCCTCTGGGCCCAGTGCACATGCTTCCAGCATGCTAGTGGTGCCTGGTGCAGCCCTCTGGGCCCAGTGCACATGCTTCCAGCATGCTAGTGGTGCCTGGTGCAACCCTCTGGGCCCAGTGCACATGCTTCCAGCTTGATAATGGTGCCTGTGGTCCTCTGTGAGCCCAGTGCACAAGTCCAAAGGGTGGAACTGTTTAGATTAGCCTGGAAAACTGTTCAGAGAGAATCATGCTATGTAGAAAAGAAAAAAATAGTGCCAGGCATGGTGGCTCACACCTAAAATCTCAGCGTTCAGGAGGCAGAGGCAGAAAGATTGCCCAAGGTTGAGGCTAGCTTGTCATAACATGTGAATTCCAGGTCAGTCATATCTACATATCAAGATCTTGTCTCAAAAAAGCTAAACAAAAGTAAGGAATCACAATGCTATCTGGATCACAGGCTGTAGCAAATGCTTCTGGTCCTTCTTGCCATAGATAAAAGGTAAAGGTCATCGTTTTCCAGGGTGTCAAGTATCAGATTATAGCAGGACTCATTTAATCTCTTTAGCCTGAGATGAGCTGTTTGTGTTTACAGTAGGGTATGTAGTTCCATCTGCCTGGGCTCAGGGCTGAACCTCCTGTTTTATAGACAGTCATGTTCACGGCTACTATGCCCCCAGCGGTGGAGCGTCTAGCCAGGAGCTATCTTCGGAGACCTGCTGTGGTGTACATTGGCTCTGCAGGCAAGCCCCATGAGCGAGTGGAACAAAAGGTCTTCCTCATGTCAGAATCAGAAAAGAGGTATGGGGCCAGCTGAGCTGGGACACCTGGGTGGAAAGAGGGCTTTTGTTTGACAGTTTCTTTCATTGTGGGGTGGCTGCTTTCTGTTGAGGACCCTGAAGTTTGTCCATTGCTGGGGTTGAGTGTTTCACTAGGTAGGGAGTACTGTGTATCTCATTTTCCTTTTCCCCCAGGAAAAAGCTGCTGGCGATTTTGGAGCAAGGTTTTGATCCACCCATCATCATTTTTGTCAACCAGAAGAAGGGTTGTGATGTGTTGGCCAAGTCTCTTGAGAAGATGGGGGTATGTCTGGCAGGCAGAGCAAAGACTAACCTTGGTGCCGCTGCTCTCTGATAATAGGGACAGAGTGGGCAGTGTCAGCTCTCCTCGCTGCTTAATCTCTGCAGCATCTAACAAAGCAGAGCCAAAAGAAAAGTGTGGTTTGAGGAAAGAAGAAGGAAGTAACTGATGAGTTACTTGGACTCCCTTCTGTTCCAACCACAGCAGCCAGAGTCCCTATGGATCTCCATGTAATGGGTTGGGGCCAGAGAGACACATCCTGGCCCAGTGTGGGGCTGTTGGAGAGGGGTCTGTACTGTCTGAGATGGTACAGTGACGGGAGGAGGTGCTGACGGCCAGCCCTTGAGCTGCTAATAAGGCAGAGGGTGTCCTCACCACTCAGCTCTTGACATTCTTAACTTTCCTACTCCCTGTTTCCATGCTGATTCCCGTGTCCTGATTCTCCTTCAGAATTTTCATCTGCTTGGCTCTCACCTCACCAGATTGCTCTGCCCTGCCCCCCCAGCACTCCTTACTTCCTTCATTTTCTGCTCTAGCTCACCTGCTGTCCTCACTTCCCTTCAGCTCCTTTGCTTCCTGTGCTCTCTCCTACCTTCTGCTCCCCCCAGTCCTCATCCCCACTCCCTCTTTTCTTCTGTCTTCCAACAGTACAATGCCTGTACACTGCATGGTGGAAAAGGCCAGGAGCAGCGAGAATTTGCATTGTCCAACCTCAAGGCTGGAGCCAAGGATATTTTGGTGGCTACAGATGTGGCTGGTCGTGGTATTGATATTCAAGATGTGTCTATGGTTGTCAACTATGATATGGCCAAAAATATTGAAGGTGAGTGCCAGCAAAGGTGGCTTCAGTTCAGGGTAAGGAGAGACCACTTGTATCCTCCCTCTTAGAGTCAGGGTGCTCTGAAAAACTGTTCTAGTCTGGACAATGTGGCCCCAGTGTCTAGGATGACACTTCATGGGGGCTGGTTGACCCTTAGTGTTGCCACATGACGAGTCAGCAGTGGGAGACAGGCAGAGAGGCGAATACTGTGGGTTCACCAGGTGTCGACAGCAGGAGCTGAATTGCTTGCCCATGGAGGTTGGGTAGGGTAGAGTAGCCATCAGGACATCTGTCTTGGTCTGGAGTGACATCCTTCTGCTCCACAGATTACATTCACCGAATTGGCCGCACGGGAAGAGCAGGCAAGAGTGGTGTGGCCATCACCTTCCTCACCAAAGAGGACTCGGCTGTGTTCTATGAACTGAAGCAGGCTATCCTAGAGAGCCCAGTGTCGTCCTGCCCCCCAGAGCTAGCAAACCACCCCGATGCCCAGCACAAGCCAGGCACCATCCTCACCAAGAAGCGCAGGGAAGAGACCATCTTTGCTTGATACAACACTTGATTGGATTGATAACCGTGCTCCGAAGCGGGTGCCTGTCCCTTTAACCCTCACATCCCTCTTTCCAGGCTCTCATTCTTGGGTATGGGGTTTAGGAAACAATCAGATTCCCTGGTCCGGAGCCTGTGAGGTGGGCTCCATAGGGACAGGAAGATGTTGTAGGAAGATGGAGGAGCATATTATGTCAGGTTTTGTCCAGCTCTGCCCCTTGCAGTCTTGTTGATGTCTTGGCTACAGGGCAGCTGCCTAGCACTGTCCCCCAGCCTGAACAAACACCTGGCCACCTGGAGGTGACTTCCTTCAGCACAAAACTGACCCAGGGGATCTGGCATCATGAGGATTGTGGACCTTGGACTCTCTGTCACTCTGACAACAGGTTGAGAGCCTTTAGAGCTGTGCACAGCCCTATGCCACAGGGTGCTGTGCACTCTAGGCATCCTCCACCCCCCAACCCGGGAATCTTTTTTAGATATGGGGACTGGGTGAGCTGACTGTGTCCATCATTAAGTCACTGAGTGAAATTTCTGTTTTCTATTCTCTGAGAAGATAAGTTTATATGTTCTGAGAATAAATACATGAATATTAAGGTTGTCTCTAGGCCTGGCTAAACCTCCTCTCTGGGAACCACAGAAGAAGAACAACATTGGCTGAACATGGGTTAGCTGAGAACATGAGAGACAGCCACACTAACAAAGGCCTAGTTTCTCGGCTAGTAGATTATCTGGAGGTGACACGAGGGCAGATGGCAGAGCATGGCAGCAGGACTGCAGTGTCTCTTCTCTGTTTGTGTGACTTGGGGCTTTGCACAGGATGAGAAAGGAAGCAGCTGGACTCTGCTTCAGCTACCATGTGCCTCATCTGGCTTCCCCAGCTCCTGGTAACAATCAGCACTGGAGTTAGGTCTGATGAGGACCACAGGTCCCTGTCTTCTTCAGGCAGGTTCTCTCCTTAGCCCCTGGAAGGTAGGCAAGCATGTGAATTCAAGTTACAGCTACTTGTGGAGCCCTGAGGGGCAGTAGGAAGCTTTGTCCATGCTGCTTCCTCACTTCTCAGAACAAGACCCTTCTGCACTGCCAACTGTCTCCCTCCAGACATTGGGCCTGGGGTGTGTTGTGTCCACCATTACAGTGCCTCTTGCAGTTGCTGCTTTCCCCTCCCGAAAAAGCTCAGGAATCCTTGAGGAGAAAGGGATCAGAATACTGAACAGACTTTGCAGACTTAGGCCACACAGTAATATAGAACCATATGAGCCAACACACCAGAGACACCTGAGGGACTGTGCATGGTGTTTATTGGAGATGACAATGAGGTGGGGTGGGTTCTTAGTGGAGCATGCTCTGTAGGTCACACGCTAGAGCCATAAGGCAAGGGTAGCCAGGTGGACAGCCTCTGGGGGCTGTCCACTGTCCTAGTGTCCTCATCTAACCCTAACTTAACAAGCGGCAGCTATGAGTCAGGGAGCCTGGTCTTGCAGGAGGCATGGAGGGAAAAGAACAGAAATGACAGATGCAAGGGCAAAAGAATGAGAAACGCAAGGGGGCCGGAAGCTGTTCCTCCCTCCCCCGCAGTCCAAGCTTCTGGCTTCACTGTGCTCCAGTTCCCTAGGCTTGCCAGATGCTAAGCTTCCTGGTTTGGAGAGGAGGGCCTTTCTCTACCAGAGCTTCTGCTGTGAGTCTGTCTCCTCACCTGCACTGCTCCTGTCTTAGGTGTACTTGCCCACCCCAGCTGATGTACAGAAGTGCTACCATGTTGAGCTCTGATTGTTTCGTTTCTGATGTGTGGCAGTGAGGAGAGTAGAGGCCCTTAGACCCCAGAGTACAACTGAGCCCCTTGTTAGGACTTACGCTGTACTGCCCACGCTCCCACCCTCGTTATTAGAGGGGCATCCATTCTGGTCCGGCGTCCCCTGCTAAGTGATCCTGGCCTGAGATCACTGCCCATTGCGGCAGCTTCTTGTGTAGGTGAGAAAGGTGCCAAGGGTACAGAACACAGCTAGTACCTGGGATGAGAGCCTACAGGGTCACTGCCCAGGAGGTGAGGGGGCCCCTTGCTCCTCCCAGAACCTTGGGACCACAGTCAGCCCTGGACCAGGGGCTGGGCAGGGGGTTGTGGGAGCTGAACCTAGTGGCAGCCTAATGCCAGTCTAACTCCAACCTGCCTGAGGTGGGCACCCCAGCCACTGTGCCTGTACCTGCCAGGGTAGGGCAGGTGGTGGTCAGTAGCTGTCCTTAGGCCAAGGCCGGTTACGCTGCCAGTTCCGGTCGTTGTGGTCATGCTCTGAGTCCTGGGCTAGGAGCCGGTCTTGGGGGTCATGCCCATTAGCACTGGGAAGCCCCGAGGTGTGTTGGCGGTGAGGCTGGTACAGGTCCTGGTAGGCATCTGCATAGTCCTCCTCCAGATGGCGGGAGCTGCGCTGTGAAGATCCGGTCCAGGCCTGGCGGGAGCTCTCGCTGGCCTCATCTGAGGGCATCAAACTGTCCCGCTCCAGGGGCGAATGCTCCTCACCACGCTCCCCCAGCAGCTGCTGGTTCTGGGGGCCACACAACAGCTCTAAGTTAAGATGAAGCAGACCTGGCCTTTGCTTCTCCCAGGACTCTGGCAGGGAGGTGGGATTCTTCCCCCTCTATTCTCAGTTCCCAGGTTTTGTTTTGTTTTGTTTTTAAATAGTGCGAGGAAGAAGTAAGCTGGGGCATTCTTCTGGGCCAGACATAGAAAGCTGGAGTTTGGGCTCCTGCAAATTCAGGCTTTCCCTTAAAAAGTGACTGGGAGAAAGGTTTGGAGAGAATGTTTCCATTGACCCTGGAAGGCCTATCTCTGATTACTCATTCACTGTGCTCTTCAACCAGGAAGCTCCTTGACCTATACGCCCTAGGTCTGTAGAGCAAGCTGAAGCAGAGCTGACAGTTGTACTATCCCTGGCTTCACATGCAGACCAAGGGCAATCCCTTTGGGCAGGGCAGAAGCTTTGCTTGGACTGTGTAAGCCTACACATTTTGCCCACTGGAAATGGTTACCTGAAGTCCAGGGATGGCACTAGGAGGACCCAGAAGTCCAGAGCCAGGTGCTGGATGGTGGGTAGCGCGCCAGTAAACCTCTAGGTATTCAGCCAGGTGTTCGCAGGCATCTTCCAGCTGGTTCTCATCCAAAATCACATCGAATGACTCCTGGAGAGAAAGCACACGAGGAGGTTGGCTCCTCAACAGCAATCCCAGAGCTCCTGCACCCTGGGATAGGGTGTGACTGCAGCTGACCCAAGCACTCACTGGTGGGCACTGAACCAGCTTGTCATATGCCATCATCTGGACCGTCAGATGCTTCATCTGCGACTTCCCCCGGGAGCGGATGAGTCTCTGGAGTACCTGAAGTAGAAGGGCAGAGATAGACTGAGTCTCTCGGGGCTCCGGTCAGAGCTGGGCCTGGAAGGAACTAGGCACATTCCCAACTCGTAATAGGGCATAGAGTACCAGGTGAGGATGCCTCAGTGTGGTAGTAAGGGGCAGCAAGAAAAGGAACTGGTCACTCCAGGCAGGGCCCAAGCACTATATTCTAAGGGACATCTCCCGTGGGACCCCAATCGCCCCAGTTTCACTTACCTTCGGTGAGGATACTTTGACAAAGACAATGATGGGGGCCAATGAGGTCTTGGCTAGCTGTGCTGGGTGGTTGATGGTATCAGCATCCAACACGACTAGCTGCAGGGATTTGGCCAGCTCGAATATGCGCTCAATCTCACTCTGCACTTCAGCTAAGGAAGGGGAGCAGCTCACCAGGGGCTCTGCCCACTGTTTAATCCAGGGCTTTGAGGGCTGCTTTGTGGTGAGCAGGAAGGACCTGACTGTCAGCCTGGGCAGGCAATGGACTGGGCAAATTGAGGGCAGACCTGGGGCAGGTGGTGGGGCATGGGCCAAACAAAGGAGTGCTCACCAATGCTGGATCGGGCAGAGGAGCGCTCAATGATGGTCCTCTTGCCAGGGTTGTTGAGCACAGACCGCTTTGCCAGTGAGAGGTCAGCTGTGACCCTCGTGATAGAGATCCTGGTGTGGAGGGTCACAGCGGCCTTCAAACTCAAGGCCTTCTTTACCCAGCTCTAATTCTCCTTGGTAGGAGACTAGCTCTGGGCATGAGGAAGGAATTATTTTCTTCCCGATTCTCATTCCATTCCAGGCCAGGGCAACTTACCTGCCATCAAACCTGTGTTTTAGGAAGTCAAAGAGAGCCTTCTGCATCATGTCTGTGACCTGGAGGAGAAGGTGTGGCACTGACAGAAGGTTCCAGGAGGCAGGCAGTGTCCCTAAGAGTTCATGCCCTCCACACAGACCATCCCCACTGTCCTTGAATCCTTCCCATGACCTACCTGGTTGGGCATTTCCTCACCTCATAACCTTTCAGAGAGGGTCCCACCAGCACCACAGGCCGCATGGAGGGCACCACATCGTATGGGGGAACATGTTCCGCCTGCAGAATGGCCAGGAGGTCAGACAAAATCTTGGTCTTGGTACCCACTTCACACCTGATTGCTCTGGGGGCAGAGTCAAGAGCTCTGGGTTTTCCCTCCCCTCTGTTCTGCAGATGCCAGGAGTGACTTGACCAGAAACAAAATCCACAACGACCCCCAGATCCCCAGCCCAGGTCCCTTTCTGACTCACCTGCTTCTGCTTCTGCTTGGCTTTTGGAAAAGGAAATAAAAGATTAAAGTTGGTGAAGGGAAAAGGGCCTGGGGGCATGGTAGTCCCTTTCCCAGGAGAGAAAAGGAGGTTCTCCTGCTTTTACAATCCCTCCACCAGCCCCTTCCCATGAAGCTCACTGAGGAGAAGAACCCCCTTCCACTGTCTTTTCTGCCCATCCACCCAAATGGGTGAGCTGAGGGGAGGCTACCTAGAGATGGAGGAGGAGAGCGTCGGTTGCCAATGTCACTCAGGCTGGAAGGGTTCCCAGATCTCCTGACAGAGATGGGGGTGGTAAAACAAAAAAAGGGGGGGTTGAATGTGTCCGTCAGTTCCAGACATTATTTAATGTTTTACAAATTAACTACCTTTATGACAGTTAAGCATGTATGTTATGTGCATATATGTATGTTATGTGTGTATGTGAGTGTGGACTTGCATGGTATAAATGTGCAGCTGTGTTCCGTGGGTCAGGTGTATGTGATTGAGAGGTGTGTGTTTATTGAGTCTCAGCACCATTCTCACCTGGCTTTCTGTTCCTGTTTGAGCCGGATGCTCTCCAGGCGTTGGGGGCTGGGGATGAAGGCGATGTCTCCGCCCTCTTTAACTAGCCTCCCGATCCACCAGTCGTTGCTGTACTTCTGGGAGTAGATGAGAGTGGGGTAGAACTGTGAGAGGCACTTGCCCAGGCTTCTGAGCCAGGGAAGACTTTGGGAAGCTAGTGTAAGGAAGGCAGAAGAAGGGCCAAGGAGAGTATGATGGCATCACAGAAGAGTGCAGCCAGGTTCACGCCACAAGCCATGTAGCATCGCAGATGTCACAAGAGACTACTGGTTAGTTACTCTAACTTCCCCCTTAGACACAGAAATGAGGACCCAGCCAGGTCTGAGAATGGTGGGGACCTTTGGAATCAGGTCTGTGTATGAGGGGTGTACAGGTGTGCACACACAGATGAAATGGAGGAGTCAGGTCTGTGTCTGAGGGGTACACATGTGTGCACACACAGATGAAATGGAGGAGTCAGGTCTGTGTCTGAGGAGTACACATGTGTGCACACACAGATGAAATGGAGGACTCAGGTCTGTGTATGAGGGTACACAGGTGTGCACACACAGATGAAATGGAGGAGTCAGGTCTGTGTCTGAGTACACAGGTGCACACACACAGATGAAATGGAGGAGTCAGGTCTGTGTATGAGGGGTACACAGGTGTGCACACACAGATGACATGGAGGAGTCAGGTCTGTGTATGAGGGGTACACATGTGTGCACACACAGATGAAATAAATGGAGGAGTCAGGTCTGTGTATGAGGGTACACAGGTGCACACACACAGATGAAATGGAGGAGTCAGGTCTGTGTATGAGGGTACACAGGTGCGCACACACAGATGACATGGAGGAGTCAGGTCTGTATATGAGGGTACACAGGTGCACACACACAGATGAAATGGAGGAGTCAGGTCTGTGTCTGAGGAGTACACAGGTATGCACACACAGATTAAATGGAGGACTCAGGTCTGTGTATGAGGGTACACAGGTGCACACACAGATGAAATGGAGGACTCAGGCCTGTGTATGAGGGGTGCACAGGTGTGCGCACACACAGATGGGAGTCAGGTCTGTGTATGAGGAGTATACAGGTGCGCACACACAGATGACATGGAGGAGTCAGGTCTGTGTCTGAGGAGTACACAGGTGCACACACAGATGAAATGGAGGAGTCAGGTCTGTGTATGAGGAGTACACAGGTGTGCACACACAGATGAAATGGAGGAGTCAGGTCTGTGTATGAGGGTACACAGGTGCACACACACAGATGAAATGGAGGAGTCAGGTCTGTGTATGAGGGGTAGACAGGTGCACACACACAGATGAAATGGAGGAGTCAGGTCTGTGTCTGAGGGGTACACAGGTGTACACACAGATGGGAGTCAGGTCTGTGTCTGAGGAGTACACAGGTGTATACACACAGATGAAACTGGATGAGTTGAGGACTTATTTTAAAGAGGCACTAGGGCCTGCAACAGAAAAATTAAGTGCTAGAGTAAGCTTCAGGAGAGAATAAGGTTGATTACCTCTTTAATGTGCAGAAAATCTTTGGCCTCGAAGTTGACTCCAGAGCCCTGGACTGGGCACTCCTCATCCAGCACCCCACAGTAGCTGACATTGGTCCTCACAGCAAATGCCACAGGTTTGTGCTGGGAAATTTGATCACCAGGGCAATGAGAGAGACCAGAACATCTCTTGGTGGAAGGCAGGCAGAGGCCCCAGATGAGAAGCCTCTTGCCCGCCACACACACTTTTCCATATCCTGATGTGACCCTGGGAACCCGAGATCCTGCACAGGTTTGCACCTAGCCTGGCCCCCTGCCGGCAGGTATACCTTGGCTNCCAGCTGCTGCTGAGCCTGGCTCTCCACTTCTCGTCTGGCACTCTCCCGGTCCTCCTCCAGGGAGACGTCTGAGTCCAGAGAGGGGCGGCTGGTGTAGGAGTCGGCTGAACCCTGGGACGGGAGAGTCTGTAAAAGCCCCCTCCTAACCTTAATGCTACTTCTCCACCTTCTAGGGAATGATTTGACCCTTTACACTGCTTCTTGTGCCCCACCCCCCAATGTCTCTGAGGCTACAGGGAGGTTGGCCCAATCCATGTGTGCGAACATCAGGGCCCCTCTGCCCCACACCTATCAGAATAGAATCTTCACCTTTCTCCCTCTTTTCTCCCCTCTACCATGTCCTCTGAAGCAGAGGGAAGGGAAAAATACTACATATGATGTATTTGAGATGGTGTCGAATCCAGGAAACCAGGCCTTCTTATCCATGCTAGCTTGAAGTAACTTGGCCATTATCCCTTTAAGACAATTGGCAAGAATACAGCTAGCCAAGAGATGCTGGTCAGAGCTAGGCATGGTGGTGCACACCTATAATTCCAGCACTTGGGAGGTAGAGGATCAGAAGTTCAAGTTCAGCTGCAGCTAGAAAGAGGTAAAAGCCATCCTGTGCTACTTGAGACCCTCCCTCCAAAAAGAAGAAGAAAGAAAGAAAGAAAGAAGAAGAATAAGAAGAATAAGAATAAGAAGAAGAAGAAGAAGAAGAAGAAGAAGAAG
>LOEQ01003632.1:184193-194641 GCA_001685075.1 Bramus lutescens | reverse complement strand
CCAGCAACCACATGGTGGCTCACAACCATCTGTAATGAGATCTGGTGCCCTATTTAGGCCTGCAAGTATACATGCAAGCAGAACACTGTATATGTAATAAATAAATAAATCTTTAAAAAAAACCCACAAATGTTAAATATACAATTTTGTGGCCTTTTGCATTCATGTATATGAATCTAATTCTGTGTAAGCTTAACCAAGTCAATATTTAGGCATTAACCTTACACTGAACGCTTCCTTCTGCCCCTTCCTGCCTAGCAGCATCCATTCTCTCAGGGTGTTTGGCATTATATTTTTAAGGTTTAAATTTTAACTTATATGTAGTGTGTGTGTTCTATATGTGTACGGATGTCTGCAGAGGTCAAAGGAGGGGGTCATATCTCCTGGAGTTTGAGTTACAGACTGTGGGCCACCTAGTGGTTTCTTGGCACTGAACTTGGGTCTTTGCCAAAAGCAGGTGAATCCTCTCTCTACCCCCGTTGGTGTTGGATTTCTTAGCTCCGTCCTCATGAGTTCTTGGAGTGGTCCACTGCTTTGTGGTAGACTATTCTTAGACTATCCCGCAACTCCCTCACCTCCATCTTCCAGTAAATCCCCTCACTTCCATCTTCAAGCAAATCCCCTCACCACCTCCATCTTCCAGGAAATCCCTCACCTCCATCTTCCAGCAAATCCCCTCACTCCCATCTTCCCCAGGATTTAACAGCCTCAGGCTTCTTCTCTTTGATCCCTGCCTGAAGTCTGTCTCTTGGTTACCCTTCTTCACCCTAACATAAACAAAACGAATAAAACATAAAAGCAACATTTTGTTTTTCAGAGCAACTTAAAATTCCCAGCAAAAGAACTGTAGAGATGGTTTCAGTGGTTCAGAACCCTTGCTGCTCTTGCAGAGGACTCGGGTTCCATGTGCATTACCCATATAAGGCAGCTCACAACCAACTGCAACTCCAGTTTCAGATGATCTGATGCCTTCTCACCTCTATGGGTACCTGCACACATACGTGTATATATACACGAACACACACACACATATCACCTTAAAACTCAACAAAATTCACAGCAACACTAAGGAAAAATAGAACTCCTATATTGCTGTACCTATACACAGCCTCCCCAACTCGAATAACTCAATGACAGATCTCTCCTACTGGGAAGTCTACGTTTATGTCAGAGTTCACTCTCGGTGTGGGCTGTGTATCAGATGTGACTATGCATACCCGTCACTACGTCACACAAGCTGTTCCAGTAGAAACCCAAGTGTATGTCCCTATCATCCCTTCCCCAACCCAGCTCCGTTGTCCAGAATGTATTCTGCAACACACAGGAAATAAACAACTAAATATCTTTACCTAACCTAAAGTTCAGAATGGAAATAAACAATGCAGGTCATGAGCTCTCACTTGCCTGGAGGTATTTAACCCCCCCACCACCAAACAAACAAACAGTAAAAAGCCAACTCAGAGGAGGTTTAAATATAGATCCTGTCCTCTTACAGGTGCTTTCTCCTGGAGCCCCATCCTCCTGCCTGCTTCCCAAGCAGCTGCTACCAGTTCCAAAGATCTTCTGCAGCAGTTTTGCCTCCCCTTGTGTGGCTTTCTGGCTCCCCTGACTCCCAGCTCCTCCCGTCTATTTGCCTGGGGGTGGTGTGGGGACACATTAGGACCCAGAAATGCAGTAAGCACTAGAAATATCCTGAGGACCCCACGCAGTGAAAACCAATCCAACTGTACCTGCTGGGCTGTACCGAGGCCTCTAACTCCAGCTCTCAGGAGGTGGAGGACCCACTGAGATCATCAAACATGGCCAGACTGAAGACAGCCTGATTTGACCCTGGCTCAAAACAAACAAACCAACAAAAACCCCACTCCGTTCAATTGTAAAAATATTAAGAAGGCAAGAAAAGTTATAAAGATTTCCATAACAAACTGGTGTTGGGGTGGATGACAAATAGGAGATCATCCAGGTCAGCACTGTTCTGAGACCTGGCTTGTTGGTACCCAGCATGGGGGTTTCACCCTACATTTCCAGTTATACTTCTATGGGAAGTGGGAGGTTTAGGGAGACCATGGTTCTCACTTCCCTCACTTGGAGTGCTTTTATGCTGGTACCCAAACTTGGAAACTTGGCATTTTCCTATCCTTGATAATTGCTGACTGAGTCTTTCAGATGTGAGAGTGTGAGAGCAGACACCAACTGAGTTCAGGAATGACACCGTGCATTTACAAGAGAGGCCTGTCCTTCCCCCTCCCCCCTCCATTTCTCTCTCTTCCCTTTCTTCCTTTCTTTACCCCACCATACTCTACCTCACCCTACCCAGGATTGAATTTAGAACCTCACATGTTGCTAGGAAAGCTTCCTATGACAGAGTGCCATGGCCATTTCTTTTTTCTTTTCTTTCTCTTTTTAACTTTAAATTTGTTTTGAGACAGAGTCTCAGTAAAAAAAAAACCAAAAAACAAAAAACAAAAAACAAGCTGTCCTCTGATCTGATTCAGTTCCCAGCAACCACATGGCGGCTCACAACTGTCAGGAGCTAGCTCCCTGGGACACAAACAGCTTCTTCTGTCCTCCCAAAGAGAGAAGCCCAGAAAGACAACAGACAAGCCCATGGCACACAGACACACATTCAAGCAAAACATTCATTCACACAACCTAGAGCCAGATCACATGTTATGTAATCATTTAATTACCTCCTTTTATTTTCATTAGAGCTATTAATCCTCAAAAAACAAACAAACAAAAAACTGTTAATCCTAGCTAAGCAGTGGTAGCACATGTCTTTAATCCCATCACTTGGGAGGCAGAGACAGGTTGATCTCGGTGAGTTTGAGGCCAGCCTGCTCTACAGAGTGAGTTCCCGGACAGGGTCCAAAGCTCCAGAAAAACCCTGTCTTGAAAAACTGAAACAACCTACTATCCTCATCTTTTTTTTCCCTTCCCTCACAGTGGTATATTTGGAGAGGGCAGGCAACTGCCTTAGAAGTGCCCCTCCCGGGGGCTGGAGAGATGGCTCAGAGGATAAGAGCACTGACTGCTCTTCCAGAGGTCCTGAGTTCAATTCCCAGCAACCACATGGTGGCTCACAACCATCTATAATGAGATCTTGTGCCCTCTTCTGGCATGCAGGCATACATGGAAGGAATGTATTATACATAATAAATAAATAAATAAATCTTAAAAAAAAGAAGTGCCCCTCCCCCTCCATCTGTTTGCCCATGATTGGATTCAGGCTGAACATTTCTGGTACAAATATCACCTTGGTGACATTGTGTCTTTCCTACTCAATCCTTCTGAGTATACATGATTTCAGTTTGCCAGTTTTTGTGCTGCTGAATTTAGTCCTTTGGTCAAGGCCTCTCGAATAGCGTTTTTCTTCATCACGGTGTTACTCTCAGGAGAGGAATGAAGAGAGCTGACCGGAAGAATGCTGGGCCCTGGAGACTTTGGATGGAAAGGAAAAGCAGCCATTGTTCTGAGTTTTTCCTGCAGCCAAAAAGCCACCAGACAATGCCACTTCCAGAAGATTCCTCGTTCTGTCTGAGCCAAGCCAGCCACAGTATTCTCCCCTTCTCCAGTCCTCCCTGGGAACTCATGCCCTAACCTAAAGGCTGAGATCCATCTGGGTGAAAAGCAATTGAAAACAGCATCCTGCCTTGAGTGTCTGATCCCCCATCATCTGTATGCCATCCCGGACATGAGCAGGGGACACCTGGTTTCTGGTGTCTGTGTTATGATCCTGACCCAGACCTGGAATTTGAATAGTGGGGTTTGGGCCTTTTAAATAACATTTCTCTTGCTCTCTTTTGCCTCTTACACATAAAGCTAGTTTCTTGGATTACTTTTTATAAAAACCTACATTAACTGTTTGCACAACAGCTGCTTAGTCAGGGAGACTGGGAAACAAAGGGGGAATGTCCTACAGACTCTCCACCACTCTAAGGAAAGTGCAGGTGTGTGGTGTTCTACCACCAAGTGTTTGAGAACTATTTCCTCTCCTTCCTCCCCTCCCTTTTTATTTGCTTTTTTTAAATTTTTAAATAAGATCTATCCCCATGCCTCAGTCTCCTGAGTTGCTAGAGTGCTAGAGGCAGGTACCACCATATCCAGCTATTGGGTAGTTTCCAAAATGATCATTCTCAGGACTTGATGTGTGTCCCAGTGGTAGATACTTACAACTTGCTTGTTTACCACGCACATGGCCCTGGGCTCTGTTTCCAAGCTATTGCATGCTGTATCTTCAACTTTTCCCATTTATGACAGAGGTTAATTTTGGTGGGTTTTGTGCTGGTTTGAATGAGAATCAACAACCATAAACTCATATATTTAAATGCTTGGTCCCCAGTTGGTGGAACTTTTGGGGAAGTAATAGAAGTTGTGACCTTATTGGAGAAGGTGTGTCACTGGGGGTGGACTCTGAGTTTTCAAAGCCCATGCCAGGCCCAGTCTCTCTTTGTCTTGCTCTCTGTTTCTCTCTCTCTCTCTGCCTTCAAATCAGGACGTAAAGCTCTCAATTTCTCCCTTGCCATGCCTGTCTCCTTCCTGCCATGATAATCATGGACTAATCCTTTGAAACCGTAAGCAAGGCCCCTAATTAAATGCTTCCTTTCATAAGTTGCCTTGGTCATGGTGTCTCTTCACAGCAATAGAACAGTGACTACAACAGGTTTAGATTTGGGAAGGACTTAAAAAGCTTCAAGGACTTCAGGGAGGAAATGAGATATTCATCTTTCCTCCTCCCTCTTCTTCTTAGATAGATTTGTCTAGGCTACCCTCCAACCCACAGAGATCCTCCTGTCTTAGCTTCCCGAGTATTAGGATCACAGACGCCCTAACACGCTCATCTTGGAAAGAGCGTTTTGAAGAGGATCTGACCAATGACTACAGTCCTTTCATTGGCAAGCAGACCAAGAGGCTGTAAGTCTCTCACATGCTGATTTCATAGCCTAGTGTACTCATCTTCCCCTAGCAAGGCTGGCCTAGTGATGTGCTTCAGACAGGAGAATTCGTGGTGGCTCTTTGGTTAGTCTACAAGACTGTACTTTCTGTTTTGCTAGCATATGTCCCTTGCTGCCATGTTGGGGAGCCCTGTAGGGCAAGCACTACAGTTCGAACAGAATATAAAGTACTGAATCCTGGGCTCAGCAGTTAAGAGTGCTTGTTGTTCCTCCAGAGGCCCTAAGTTCAGTTCCCAGCGCTCATGTGGAGCCTGTACCTCCAGCTCCAGGGGACTTTGTGTCTTCCTTGGCCTCTGAGGGCCGAGCATTCATAACTAAAAAGGAGTCTTCATGTCATGATTTGGGAGCTGGTTGGTGGCCCAAAAGAAAAAGCCTGCTACACACTCAATCTAGCTTAGATTTGTTTCTGGCTAGCTCTTTTAATTTAAATTAACCTGTTTTTCTTGATCTACTTTAGGCCTCAGGGCTTTTACTTCTCTTTCCTTCTGTTTATCTTACTTCCACTGCTTCTTGTGTCTGACTGGCTAGTGGCATCTTGCCCCTGTGTGTCTCTGTCTTTCTCCCTCATTCTCTCCTCCTTCCTCTTGTTCTCTTCTCTCATTCTTCTCTAGCCTAGATTTCTCCTCCTATTTATTCTTTCTGCCTTCCAGCCCTGCCTATCCCTCTCCTGCCTAACTATTGGCTGTTGAGCTCTTATTAGACCAATCAGGTGCCTTAGGCAGGCAAGGTGAAACCGCAACACGTCTTTTCACAATTAAACAAATGCAGCAGAAACAAACACAACACACCCTTATTATGCTAAACAAAGGCAACAGAAACAAACGTAACACACCTTTACACAGTTAAAGTAATAATCCACAGCAGAAAGAAATGTAATACAACTTTACCCAGTTAAAGTGATATTCCATCACCCTAAATCCTATCAGCCATCACAAGAGCATGATTGGACCCTTCTAGTCATCAATTATCTGGAACCCCCATCTCGCTCTTTGCTTTTAACTTTTTTTGTTTTTTCTTTGTTTTTTCTTTGCTGGTTTTAAAGATTTATTCATTTACTATGTATCCAGTGTTCTGCCTACATGTATCCCTACAGGTTAGAAGAGGGCACCAGCTCTCATTACAGATGGTTGTGAGCCATCATGAGGTTGCTGGGAATTGAACTCAGGACCTCTGGAAGAGCAGCCAATGCTCTTAACCTCTGAGCCATCACCATCTCTCTAGCTGCTTTTAACTTTGTTACCCTAATTTGTTACCCTAAAGCAGAGCATCCTAGTAAGTTATACTCCATCTCCTGATGGGCCGAACCATTTAATTGTAACCGTGTTTTCATACATTAAATTTGTGATTTCATGCACAGCATACATAACTCACACACTCATTTAACATCCTCGCACATGGAGGTCATAGAGCCCCCTCTACAAAGACAATTAGTCCAACATCTAGGCATCTTCTTGGCTGCAAAAATAGAAGCAGACTCCAACTAATGGGAGTATGGGGGACATTTGTCTGGATGATAGCCAGACACTCACCAAGTGCTTGGAAAATCCAGCGGGTGCCAGGTTTTTGTTTTGTTTTGGTTTTTAGTGTTGTCGGGTTTGAAAACCAAGCAGGGATAGAATGATGGGAGCCTGTGACCAACGACACGGTGGGCTCTGACTGCCCTGCTTGATGTCCTCAGCTCCACATTCACAGCCCTGGGTAGAAACATCCAAATAGCAGAGCTTGACTCTGAACATGTCAGTGACTGAGACTAGCTGGCAAGTGTTCAAAATGGTTTATGCAACTCATAGACAACAGGCGATTCTGACATTGCATACTGAGTAGGTGGAGAGCTAGATCCTGCCTCCAGTTCTAGGAAACTGATGTAATCCTGTGCCCCAGTACAACGACATTCCAGCTCTTTGAGATTTTCCCTTACTGGCCTTCAAATGAACTGCAACAGCAAAACTGAGTCAGCTCTGGGCAGCAGTGCCCACAATGTGCCACCAGTGGGCACAAGAGACTAACAAATCTACCAAGGGGCTTGGTGGTGGAGGTGGGGGATGGGGAGAGGAAAAACCAATGGTGAAGATTGAGGAAATCTGGATTGAGTGGGGCTCTGTCCGACTGTTGGAACTCAGAGAAGATAAACAGCTGTGAGCAGCAAGAGGCTTCTCTGTTCTCTTGGTACTGACTACATGCTCTCCTGGTTGTGGGAGCTTGGGGCTCTCCAGGTTGTGGGAGCTTGGGGCTCTCCTGATTGTGGGAGCTTGGGGCTCTCCTGGTTGTGGGAGCTTGGGGCTCTCCTGACTGACTGTGGGAGCTTCGGGCTTTCCTGACTGACTGGAAGCTTGGGGCTCTCCTGACTGACGACTGGGAGCTTGGGGCTCTCCTGACTGGGAGCTTGGGGCTCCCCTGACTGACTGAGAGCTTGGGGCTCTCCTGACTGATTGTGGGAGCTTGGGGCTCTCCTGACTGTGGGAGCTTGGGCTCTCCTGACTGACTGTGGGAGCTTGGGGCTTTCCTGATCTTTGCTCTCAGATCTTGAGAGGACTTTGAACTCTCTTTTATGGCATCAATTTTCGAACTGTAAACACCCCACTCCCCACCTCTGCCATCCAACCCAGTTTAGTGCAGGAGTGCAGGGCAAGGACAGCAGGGTGAGGCAGGCTCCGCTCCTCCAGCCCTTGGGCAGAAGGAAATGGAGTAGTACAGCTTCTCCTTTGCAACTAGTATTTCAGTTCTCTCTATGGTGCTTGGCACCGAGTAGGTGCCCAACAAGTGTCTGCTTGTTGATAATTATTTGACACGAATAAGTGTTACCAAAGGAAGCACAGCAGATACAGGGTGCTCCAATTCCACATTGCTTGCGTCTTTGTCCTTTCTCGCAGCCACTATTGCTGTCCTTGTCTAAACCACTTCTTCCTGCTGGACCACTATAACAGCTTTCTAAGTGGTCCACCTCCAATCCCTTCATCCCACAGTTCATCCCACAGTTCATTCTGTGCCCAGCAGCCAACCCGATCTTTTAAAACCATAAATCAGAATGTGCCACTTCCAAGCTTAACACCTCCGAAAGGCTTCTCATTACATCCTGAATGAAGTCCAGACTCCTTTCCCTGGCCTGTGTGCTCCTGCACCAGCCAGGGCTCCCTTGCCTCCCTGACCTCATCTACTTCTTCAGCCTCACTGGCTTCCTTAGTCTTTCTAGAGCCCAGTGAGCGGTCTCTTGCCCGAGGGCTTTTACATTAACTGTTCCTTCTGCCTAGAATGCTCTTTACCCAGATGCTCTGCAGGGAGGACTCCTCTTAATTTAGGTCGCCATGTAAATGTCACTTCCTCCAAGAGACAGCTCTTGACAATGCAACATAGGTTTCTTCCCAGACACTTCATCAAAAACATTCCTCATTTACTGGTGATCATAGCACTTATTGCGTCTTCTTGTTTATTTTTTGTTTACTTTTAAGATTTTATTTCTGATTATGTATATGTGTGTGGGTTGTGCGTGTAAATGTAGGTGTCCATGGAGGTCAAAGGCTTCGGAGTCCCCTGGAGCTGGAGTTACATACAGGTGGTTGTGCCTCCCGACGTGAGTGCTGAGATCTGAACTCAGGTCCTCTCTTGGAACTGCTGAGCCATCTCTCCAGCCCACTTTGTTGGGTTTTGTTTGTTTGTTTTGTTTCTTTTTTTTTTCAAGACAGGACTAGGACATCTAGGACTCTGTTGACAGTCCTAGCTGTCCTGGAGCTCACTCTGTAGACTAGGCTAGCCTCAAATTCAGAAATCCGCCTGCCTCTGCCTTCCAAGTGCTGGGATAAAGGCGTGCGCCACCACGGCCCAGCTCCCTTTGTTGGGTTTTGACATAGTCTTGGCTGATCTTCATCTTCCCACCCGTTTGCCTCAACCTCCTATGTCCTGGGGTTACAGGAGTTTGTCAGTTCTCATTTGCTTCCAGAAAAGAAACTCCATAACAATCACGACCTTGTCTGCTTAGTTCAATTACTATATCCCCAGAATCTATTAGTAGAATAGTGCCCAGAGTTGGATAGTGGTGGCGCAAGCTTTTAATCCCAGCACTTTGGAGGCAGAGGCAGGTGGATTTCTGTGAGTTCGAGGCCAGACTAGTCTACAGATGGAGTTCCAGGACGGCCAGGATTATGCAAAGAAACTGTGTCTTGAAAAACAAAAAACAATACAAAACAAAAAAATAAAACAGTGTCAAACACACAATAGGCAAACAAGTACGTTTCAGATGCCTGCGTGGTGGGGTCTAGGTGGGTAAGGAAAAGACACTCACATTTATTTAAAGCTGACAGCCTATCATTCTGTTCCCGTGGATGTTGACTGTGGAACTGATTTTGGTCAAGATCTGCCCCAGCTCTGGGCACGAAAGGAAGCAGTGAGCCTTTGACCGGTCAAGGTTAGGGGTGGTGAAATGACCCCAGCACATCTGCTGGGTTGAATGAATGTGGTGTAATTTATTTTTTCTCCTCCTCTCCCCCTCCTCTTCCACTTCTCACAGTGCCGGAATGGAACTCAAGGCCTGGTACATGCTCATCAATGCTCTACCACGGAGCCATTATCCTGGCCCCTATATCTTTTGTACTTTCAAAAAAATAAAGTGTGCGGAAACCTTAACTTCAAGCCAGAACTGATAGAGAATGGCTGTTTACAGTGCCAGAGCTTGGCTGGCACCTGAATAAACCAGGGAAGGTGCAGAACAGCAACCTTATCTGCGTTACACTACCGAGTTTCCAACACTGTGTATTTAATGCTATCCAGGTACACTTATAGCTGTACGGAGCTTGCAATGGCATACAGGATACTCTCCAAGTAGGAGTTTCCTCTTTCAGAAAATTAGGTAGAGAGTAACTCCCTCTCATGTTATATGCCCAGAAGATCACCGAGACTCAGCTGACCTGGTGCATGAGATACAGTTCAGCTAACCGCCTCTCTCCTCTCCCTTCTCTTTGTCAGGGTTAACTCTTCCCAGATGTTTTAGTTTTTGGCATGGTTTTTCTTACAAGGCTCGGCAGGACCCGGGGTCCACAAGCTGTGTCACGGGGTTCTGCTGCGGCTATGGAATAATAACTAATGAGTTCCAGTTCAGAGGAAAAGGAAGAGAACGTTCTCCATTTAAACTTTCCCCACTATTTCCTAACATTGTGGCGTCTGCTGTTCTAGACTGTTGCCTGTTGTAGCACACACCTGTACTGGTTATTTCAGTATGTTAGTATTCTGTCATAGTCTACCCGAGGGTCCTGCTTCTCAGAAGGGCTCAGGGTAAGTCTGGGAGCCAGGCTTAGAAGAGACCTTTTCTACCCAGCATTCTCCTGCAAACCTTTATAAACAGACTTTGTGCATTTCAGAGACAGACAATTTGACCAAAACATGTCTGGAGCAGGCAGTCCTCTGTCATGGAAGGGCTTGGCAGAGGGCCCAGACTCTCACCTGCTGGTCTGAGGATTCTCTGCCTCTGAGGCTGGCTAACAGCAGCCATTCCCACAGGGCTCT
>LOEQ01003632.1:154211-169685 GCA_001685075.1 Bramus lutescens | reverse complement strand
TGGGTCTCTGGGAGAGCCAGGGTCTTACCTCCTGGCCCCATACAGTCGCATCCACATCACTCGGGCCACACTGCAGTACCTGAATGGGGACTATGAGGTGGAACCAGGCCGTGGTGGTGAGCGCAACGCATACCTCAAGGAGCAATGCATCGAGACCTTCCTCATCCTGGGCGCCAGCCAGAAACGGGTCAGGGCAGGACTGCTGGGTGTGGGTGGGGGGAGCAAACAGGGAGGTGCTAGCAAAGGCCTTCTTGGGGTTCTACTTCTGAGCCTGCGTTTATGCTGCTTACGCAGAAAGAGGAGAAAGCCATGCTGGCCAAGCTGCAACGGACACGGGCCAACTCCATGGAAGGACTGATACCACGATGGGCGCCTGACCGTGCCTTCTCCCGGACCAAGGACTCTAAGGCGTTCCGCCAGATGGTGAGGGCTCTCTGCACTATGACCTGGGTGGGAGGTGTCTCAGTTTTTGGTTTCCCTCAAAGTGAGGAAGTGTTCTGTCCCCCTTCTTCCTATAGCTGCCATCTCCATGTATGTGTCCTAAAGTTGGAAGCAGGGGGAATAGTTTTATCCCAAGTCTCCCAGAGTGTGTGTGTGTGTGTGTGTGTGTAGGGGGACATCCTGGCCTAGAATTGGAATAGGGAAGGTACTGGAGGTGTTCATGGTTAGCACCTCTCCTCCCTCACACATTCTGTTTCTTTCTCCAGGGCATTGATGATTCCAGCAAAGACAAGTAAGTTGGTCTATGGGATGGGGCGGGTCAGCGAGGGAGGGAGAAGGCATTTGCAGCCTGGGATGGGCTGTGGGAGCTGAGACCTTCCGTTTCTTGGGTACCACATACATAGCTCACATAGCCTTCTTTGGCTGCTGCCTGAGCCCTGCCCTTCTCATTGCTTATCATGTTATTATTCATGCACACGGTGAAACCTGGGTCCTATTATCAGCCGTGGAGCCCAAGATGCTCTGAACCCTGAAGATGAGGTGGATGAGTTCCTGGGCCGTGCCATTGATGCCCGTAGCATCGACCAACTGCGTAAGGACCATGTGCGCCGGTTCCTGCTCACCTTCCAGAGACAGGATCTTGAGAAGAAGGTTTGGGGGATACAAGGGCCAAAGAGGGAGGGAGGGCCCGAGTGGGAGGCGAAACACAAGCTGAAGGAGCAGGAGGACGCGTTGGGAATGGGAAGTGACCACTGCACAGGTGGGAGCTAGTCTAAATCAGGCCAATTGCGACTGTTCCCCCTCAAGGCCCCAGGATTGCCCTGCCCTTGCTGTCCCTGCCAGGGGAGGACCTAGCACCCAGCTCATTACCTTTCTTCCCACAGTACTCACGGAAAGTAGATCCTCGCTTTGGAGCCTATGTCGCCTGTGCCCTTTTGGTTTTTTGCTTCATCTGTTTCATCCAGCTCCTCATATTTCCACAGTGAGTCCTGGCCCTTTCACTACATCCCGAACTTTCCCTAAATGCCTGTGCAAGCCGTGGGGATGAGACAAGTATGCTCAGATTTTCCTGACTTCCCCCTTATCCTGCTCCAGCTCCACCCTGATGCTGGGGATCTATGCTGGTATCTTCCTGCTGTTGCTGGCCACTGTACTGATCTGTGCTGTGTGCTCCTGTGGTTCTGTAAGTAGGGGGACTTCCCTAAGACTGATGGGAAAGGAGGGGGTTCCCATGGAAAAGGGAGGAGGAGGCCATGCCCCTTGTTAGACCCTGTTCTTGGCCGGTCTTCCTTCTAGCAAATGTCACTTCTAACTCTTGGTTTCTTGCTGTCACAGCTCTTCCCCAAGGCCCTGCACCGTCTGTCTCGCAGTATCGTCCGCTCACGGGTGCACAGCACAGCGGTTGGCATCTTTTCAGTTCTTCTTGTGTTCATCTCTGCTGTTGCCAACATGGTAATTCTCCTTTCTCTACCCTATGCCAGGCACTTTCTGAGAACTGAGAGTGTGTCCGGCCTTTCGGGAGCCTGCTGTCCCCGTGGGTGGGAGTAACACTTGTTTTTGTTTCCCCTTTCTTTTGTCATCCCTGAGAATTTTAGTCTATGACATATAAGGCCCCTGGGTATGGTCCTTGTAACCACTTCCCTCATTGGTTACCCTAATATACACCCAACTTTTGCAGTTCACCTGTAATCATACCCCCATAAGGACCTGTGCAGCCCGGATGCTGAATTTAACACCAGCTGATGTCACCGCCTGCCACCTACAACAGCTCAATTACTCTCTGGGACTGGATGCTCCCCTGTGTGAGGGCACCGCACCCACCTGCAGCTTCCCTGAGGTGTCCGAGCAGTGTTCAGACAGTGGGGGTTGTTTTGGCACAGTTATCGGCCTTTCTGTGCCAGGCCTAGTGATGGCACCTTAGAGCCAGGAACTCAAGTACTCCCCAACTCTAGGAGCAGCCAGGGCCCCTCCTAGGTAGCTGAGCAAGACTGGTAAAAGGCTTTGGGGCTGGAGAGTGGTGGAAGGGAGGTTAGTCAGGCAGAGGGATGCAGGGCTCTTCCTGCTCTGGGTGCCATGGTCTTTGATGTCACCCAACGCTGCCTCTGCTGTCACCCCTCCCCCAGTACTTCGTCGGGAACATGCTGCTGAGTCTCTTGGCCAGCTCTGTCTTCTTGCACATCAGCAGCATCGGCAAGCTGGCTATGACCTTTGTCTTGGGGTTCATCTATTTGGTGCTGCTTTTGCTGGGTCCCCCAGCCACCATATTTGACAACTATGATCTACTGCTGGGTGTCCATGGCTTGTAAGTCCGTTCTCAGCCCCTTTCATGCCTCCCTGATCCTTCTGGGCTGAGAATCTCTGATGCTGAGGCCCTTGGGATGTTCAGCTCACTTGTGGAAGGAAGGGAAGGGGGGGGGAAGAGTTCTTGGCATGTGACCTCAGGTAGTTACCCCCCAAAATTCCAGTTGTGACAAATTCCTAGAGCTTTAGGCTAGAGCCATCTCTCCAGCCCCTTGACCCCTGTTTTACTGACGAGGGTTTGAAACAACTTGTCCTGGCCTGTTTAGCTGCTAAGCGAGAAGGGCCTACTCAGGAAAGGCTTAACCTTTGCCCTTGTTGAGCTAATTTATATGGCAAAGGCTCTCTACCCACAGACTTGATTAGTGATTGGACTCAGCAATGTAGTCCCTGTCTCCCTCCCAGCAGCCAGTGTCCAATGACTTTTGTATCTTCCTGCCAGGGCTTCCTCCAATGAGACTTTTGATGGGCTGGACTGGTAAGTTGGGGCTCGGGGACAGCAATGGATGAGGTTGGTCAGTGTCTCCTTCAGACACCAAGCAGGTCTCTGGTTATTTCCAGCCCAGCTGTAGGGAGGGTGGCACTCAAATATATGACCCCTGTGATTCTCCTGGTCTTTGCCCTGGCACTGTATCTCCATGCACAGCAGGTGGAATCAACAGCCCGCCTGGACTTCCTCTGGAAACTGCAGGTGATTGGGTGGACCTATGTGGGAGGGAGAGGCTTCTGGGGGCAGAGCCTGAGCCAAGCCAGAAATGCATCTCTTGCTACCTGGCTAAGGCTGAGGCTCCCTGAGCCCACCCTGGTTCCATGCCTTCTCTGTGTCCATTTCCTGTCCCCTGTCCCATCTTGTACCTGCCTCCTTCACTCCTTTGCCTGTCATTTAGGCCTTCTCTGCCTGTGCCTTTCTTCCTCCATGTGGTTCCCTCTGATAGCCATCTCCAGGCCTTGGCCACTGCACCCACCCTTTGTGAATGTTGGGCAGTGGGTGATGGATGTGGTGCCCACAGGCAACAGGGGAGAAGGAGGAGATGGAGGAGCTCCAGGCGTACAACCGACGGCTGCTGCATAACATTCTGCCCAAGGACGTGGCCGCCCACTTCCTGGCCCGAGAACGCCGCAATGATGAGCTCTACTACCAGTCATGTGAATGTGTGGCTGTCATGTTCGCCTCCATTGCCAACTTCTCTGAATTCTATGTGGAACTCGAGGCAAACAATGAGGGTGTCGAGTGCCTGCGGCTGCTCAATGAGATCATTGCTGACTTTGATGAGGTACTTGGTCATTGACTAGTACTGGCAGAGTAGGGGCGATCTGGGGACCAGGAGAATGGAGCGGACTTGGTGTGGAGAAGCCATGCATTAGATAGAGTGAGTGTCCCTTGCCCTGCCAGAGGCAGTGGGGCAGGGTCACCCTTGTGGAGAATGAGCAGAGGAGAGGGGAGTGATGGCAGAACAGGTATCGGATGATGTAATTGAAGGAGGAAGCAGGAGTCTGTAGGCAAATCCTTATGAGATGAGCAAGCCCGATGGTCTCATGAAAATGAGAGCAGAAGGTGAGGAAGTGTCCTGAACACCCAGGTCAAGGATGGGCTGTCCACTATTCTGGAGGAAAGTCCCGCCCTCACTCTGGGACACAGTTCCCCAAAGCATGTCAGAGTGTTTCTGCCGCAGGGGGCCATCACAGTCAACCTTCTGAAGCCATATACCCAGTTCCTCGCCCAGGGTCATGAACTGCCTGTTTTCTTAGCTTCTCAGACCTTCACTGAGAATAGCAATTGGAAGGGGCTCACCTGCTGAAGCAATGGGGCTATTGAGGGGAGAGGGGAAAGAAAGCCAAGGAACAAGAAGGAGTGATCTTTGAAAAGACCTGGGTCAAGCTTGACAGATCCCCCCCCCCTTCTGCTCCCTGTCTAGATCATCAGCGAGGAGAGGTTTCGGCAGCTGGAGAAGATCAAGACGATCGGCAGCACCTATATGGCTGCCTCCGGGCTAAATGCCAGCACCTATGATCAGGTGGGCCGCTCCCACATCACTGCCCTGGCAGACTACGCCATGCAGCTCATGGAGCAGATGAAACATATCAACGAACACTCTTTCAACAATTTCCAGATGAAGATTGGTGAGGGCCTGGGTCTTGCCACGTTTTTCTGGGGGGCAGTTTGTGGGTAAAGCTGAAGGTATAGGGTCACAGGTTTGTCATCAGGACTTCTTTGGGTTTCTGCCTCCCACCTTCATGTCAAGTTTGAAGCTAAGGAGAAAGACCATTTGTTTTGAGTCTTCTTCCATGTTCTGGGGTCTTTTCCTAGATATTTTGAGTGCATTTTAATTCTCACATTAAGAATCCCCCTTTAAGATGAGACTGATGTTCAGAGATTAACTTGGCAAAGGCCGGAGGACTAGTAGGCCGGTTTGTCTAAAGGCCACTGCCTGGTATCTATGTGTGGTCAGTTTGATAGAGGCATTTCTCAAATGCACTGGTGGAAGGCAGTGATTAATAGCATAGGTCTGGAGTCTGGCTTGACTTCCCACAGGTCTCTTTCCTGGCTCAGGAAGTTACCCCAATATCTTGTAAGATAGGGGTGTCAGCAATATGAGCCCTGAATGCACAGGCATGCATTTAGCATGTACAGCATGGACTGTCTGAACTCCGTACAGTCTGTACTCTGGGGAGCTTCCTCAACTGTCATGCCCAGACTCTTTTTTTTTAAACCACTAGAAGAATTGTCCACTTTCCATATTTTTTTTCCCTTTGGGTCCTTCTCAAGGTGCAAAGGAAGATGAGTCTCTGGAGTGATCCTGGATCATCCTAGCCTCAATATCTAGCTCTCTGCTTTTGCTATTTTCTCTACTTCAGGGTTGAACATGGGTCCAGTTGTGGCAGGTGTCATTGGGGCCCGGAAGCCACAGTATGACATCTGGGGAAATACAGTGAATGTCTCCAGTCGAATGGACAGCACGGGGGTTCCTGACCGAATACAGGTGAGGGACAGGGGCAGGGTGGCTGTCTTCTATGGCTGTTGGGGCAGAGACTGGGGGAGGGGAGCTAGCTTGATAGAGAACTCTATTGGGCTTCTTGCCAATACATCATTGAGGATTCCAGGCTAAGCAGACTCCCTTCCCACTTCCCCAGGTGACCACGGACCTGTACCAGGTTCTAGCTGCCAAGGGCTACCAACTGGAGTGTCGAGGGGTGGTCAAGGTGAAGGGCAAAGGGGAGATGACCACCTACTTCCTCAATGGGGGCCCCAGCAGTTAGCAGAGTGCAGCTGAGATTCAGCTGAAGGGACCAAGGTGGGCATTGAGTGGACTTCCTGCTCACTGGGTGGAGCTGCTGCAGGGGCCACTGTGCCTCCAGATCTTGCTGACAGCAAAAGGGACCACCCCAGCAGGCTGTGCTTGGACCATGTTCGTCTGCCTTCAAAATGGTGAAGGAGGGGATGCCAAGAGGATTATCTAAATGACTTTCTCAACTGGGGTAGGGGCTGTTCACTCTCCTCATTTTTGGAAGCAGATGGGAGGATGGCAGCAGAGGCCAGATAGCCCTCCTGTCTGACACAGTCAAATGGCAACTTGCTATGCCTACTGTTTCCCTGTTTGGGCAACAGGCTCAGGGCTGGGTCATTCCTTTCTCTATTTTTCCTGGGACTATTTTGTACAAAGACTGGGGCGGGCATGAGGAATGCCTATTCCACGCTTGCCTTTGCCTGTGTCCTCAGCACTGGTCCTGGGCACTCCCAACCCCAGCCAAGTTTCCTTCCTAGGCACAAAGCAGAGGAAGGAGGTACTGTGGGGACCTAGCTCTGACCACATTTCAGGGGAATGTTTCCATTTGCCAAACCCTAGTCCCATGATCTGTCCCCAAAGGGGAACAAAGGGACCTCTGATAGCGCAGATTTAGCCCCCACGCTCCAGGGAAAGGGGTATCTGGCCTCATTGGTACTGTGAAAATGACCAGCCAGAGAGCAAACCTGTGTGTGGGGACATCAGAAGATCAGGAACTAGACGTTCACCTGCAGGTGCCGAAGAGTGCAGGCGGTCAGGGAGGAGGATGGCCACATTGACCTGAGGTTCCAGTGTGGCCAGGTCAGCGCCCTTGGCCCGAATGCTCACTTGCTGTCTGCTGGCAAGGGGGCATGGAGCATCTCTACACCTTGTATTGCCAAATAGAAAAGAGTCAGGGTTCTGAGAAAGATGACCCTGACCCCAAACCTGGCCTCCTAAGTCTGGCACTAGGGAGGGCCTGTGCATTTGTGTAACTGTGTGTGCATGTTGCTTTTCGTGTGTGTATGTTTTCTAGGTCTCTGTGTGTCTGTGTGCTGCAGCTCATCAGCTCCCTACTCGGGGCTGCCTCTCTTCTGGGGGCCTCTGCCTTCTGTTGTTAAAGCGGGGTTTTCTGTTTCAAGGGATGGAGAGAAATGCCCAGGTTGCACAGGAGTGGGATGGGGTTTGGGAGCAAAATGAAGAGTGTTCTGGGGAGAGGAGTCCTTGTTGTGCCAAATCCCTAAGTGCCATTTGGGGGCCACATGTGCGGTATGACTGTCTCCCTGCCCAGTACAGGGGCCCCAAGCTCCTGCTTAATCTCTAGTGTTCCTTGCACTTGAACTGTTGAAGATTTGTGAGGCAGAGGCTCAGGCACTCCCTGGCTACCTTAGCTTGTCTCTTGGGGTATGCTATACTTTCTGACTGGGGTAGTGTGGGATCAATCCCTCTGAGGACCCAGATTTTGGTACTAGAGGATGGAGCCTGGGAAATTTAAACTTGGCTTTCCCAAGCCTTCAGCCTGAATCTAGCATGGCTAGTTTCTAGTCCTGGCTCCCAATCCTCATGAAACCTACAAGGATTGTACTCTGTTCTCTTCCTATCCCTGCCTTCCTTTTACCCCTGTAGCCTCCTTGACTCTGGGCTGAATTAGTTGGTGCCTTGGTTTGTCTGTCTGCACCTATTTTAAGCCAGAGGCATACACCTCAGTTTCCATTGAAGATCACCTTGTCTTAGAAACTGACAAGGAGAAAGGGTTCCATGGGGGAATGGGAGGGGCGGGCAGTACTCTGGCCCTGCCTCATGCTTCTGCCACCAGCTCTCTGCAGAGGCCTGGTTTCTGGCTTGGTGCCACCTTCCTGGAGTGGATGGATCACTGGGCGCTTGATTAGCCAAGGCAGGGAAGAGGAAAGATTAGCTGGTCTAGGCAGAAATTCCTCCATCTCCCCCAGCTATGTCCCTGGATAGGAAAGGACTACTTGATGCCATTGGGGTGCAAGTGAGTAAGCCAGAATGGGCAAACCTCAGCTTTGGGTAATCTGTCTGCTTCTTGCCAGGTGGGAGGGGCCTGTCCACACCCTGGCTCCCTGCACCACAGTGTCAGCCATGTCCTTCCCCTGAGTTGCCGTTGCCCTTCTCCTTACTGGTTGGTGAAGGAGTTGGGATAACGGGAGGCCTTGGGCTTTGGTTTTATAATGTAACCACTGTGGGAGTGGGGAAGGATGGTGTACCATGTATTTCAGTGAAATATTTAATATATTTAAATATCAATAAAATCAAGCTCTTTGTTAAAAAAAATATATATATATATATGCCCTGTTCTCTGCAGCTCTTTGGGCACTGGGTTGGAGTCAGAAGTGACAAAGCTTGGTACAGCTAGCCAAGTCTTATCCCTGGGATCCCTAGGCCTCTCTCATCTGTGAACTAATGACTTCCCATGGTTTTCTGCCTCTCAGGATGAAGTTGCAATGTCTTCAGAGAGTGTGGCCACTTAAGGCTTTTCACATGAGGACAAGTGTGTCTTCCCAGACGTTGACTCTGACCCCACCATGCATTAGATGTGTCTTCCCAGATGTTGACTCTGACCCCGTCATGCATTAGATGTGTCTTCCCAGATGTTGACTCTGACACCACCATGCATTAGATGTGTCTTCCCAGATGTTGACTCTGACCCCGTCATGCATTAGATGTGTCTTCCCAGATGTTGACTCTGACACCACCATGCATTAGANNNGTCTTCCCAGATGTTGACTCTGACACCACCATGCATTAGATGTGTCTTCCCAGATGTTGACTCTGACACCACCATGCATTAGATGTGTCTTCCCAGACGTTTACTCTGACCCCGTCATACATTAGATGTGTCTTCCCAGACATTGACTCTGACCCCACCATGCATTAGATGTGTCTTCCCAGATGTTGACTCTGACCCCTGTCAAGCACTGGGTCAAGACCTCTGTGGTTGTTCTCTCAGTGCTCCAGTCCCCTCACCCCTCTCATACCAAGATCTGACCTTGTCAGGAATCTCACATACCTGCTCTAAAGGAGTCAGGGGCCGTAGGATGACTCCACTGCCTCCCACACCCAGTGCGAAGAAATGCCTTTTAGTTCAGTTTGTTGATTTCACTTCCCCTGCTGCCTCCATTTCCCCCTTCTCGTCTCCATCTGAAGACTTGGCCACCCTGACCCCTCCTTTCCCTCCCTCCAGTTTTCATCTTGTCCTTCAGGTGTGTCCTCTTCAATACTGAGTGAAGGTTTTGTCATTGAGAATAGAATGATCCATATATCTGGAAAAGAGAAAATGTCTCTAGATTCAGCCAGGTCAGGCCAAAGGGAAGGGAGCGTCCTTAACAATGGTCCTCATGACTGCCTCTGTGCAGAATGGGCAGGGGTGGTGAAGTAGAGCTGCTGAGGAGGACGGCGACTAGTGGATGCTGGTTGGAGTAGACTTCTTCAGGAACCCACAGGAATGCTAGAGACACTGATTCTGTGCCTGTTCAGAATCTCACCCATAAAACAAAGCAGACAGATCTCAAACTATTGTGTGGAGACCACACTGCTCAGGATCTGAGGCCCACTCTTCCTGATAGGACTCAGACCTCTTCTCTGATTCTGAGACAGGGTCTCTATGTAGTTCTGGCTTTCCTGGAACTCTATATAGACCAGGCTGGGCTTGAACTTCCAGCTCACAGAGATCCACTTGCCTTTGCCTCCTGAGTGCTAGGATTAAAGGTGTGCATCACTATACCCAGCTTATTCTCAGCTCTTAAGTGGAACTTAACAACGGGTCTCACTGTGAGGAGAAAGAACTTCCCCAGGCCCCCTACCCTGACCTTTCTCAGCCTAACCTGGTCATCGGGCTTTTAATAAGACAATGGCGTGGACTCTGGATCCATGGTATGTTTTTCTCTGGACGCATGCTTGAATGGTCGGTCCACCAGAAGCTGAAGTTCTGAGCGTCGATCACTGGGACTCGAAAGACCTGATTGGGGACTGGTTGAGTTGAAAGAAAGGCAGGTAATTGAATTTCTCCAGATTCCCTTGTATTTTCTGTCTCCAGATAAAAAGCACAGTCCAGAAATTTGCTGTGACCAGTGCGAGAGGTCCTGGGAAAGTGTTCACTACACCCTACCTCCCTTCCGGATTCCAGCATCTCACACACTTCCTGGTCAGATGGCTTAGTTTTGGTGTTTCCTGCTGCTAAGTAAACTTGTCTCTAAGATGTGCCAAGATGGAAAATAAACAGTCAGCCCATTGGGAAGTGTACAAGAGAGGTCTATTGACTCAGGTGGTGAAGTTTTGGTGTTTTGAGACAGGGTTTCTCTGTGTAACAGCCCTGGCTGTCCTGGAACTCACTCTGTAGACCAGGCCTTGAACTCACAAAGATCCGCCTGCCTCTGCCTCCGGAGTATGCCACCACCGCGCAGTTCAAGGGGCTTTTCTGAATTGTCCTCTCCCATTTCATTTCCCTTGTCTGAAATAATGCTTTCCTTTGTTCATTCCAGGGAATTCCCTGAAACTAACCAATGGTAACACTCCACTTTGAGATGCTACACACAGGTGTTATCAAGTTCCTGTTGCTCAAAGTTTGGTGGAAGGTGCTTGTGTGTGTGAAGGAACAGCTGTGCAGGTGTAGAAGGTGCTTGTGTGTGTGAAGATGCACCTAAACAGCTACATGTGTATATGTACATATGTACCTACAGGTATATATGGGGGGGCAGAGGTTCCCAAGGATAGCTATCCAGAAAAGTCCATCACTAGGACCTGGGGCTCAATGATTAGGCCAAGATGGCTGGGCAGCCAACCAGTCCCCAGAGATACGCCTGTCCCCTCCACAGCTCTGAGGTTGTGAGTGTACACTTCCGTGCCTGGCTTTTTACGTAGCTGTTGGGGTCCTTTTGCTTGCAATATAAACTGAGCTATCTCCTGAAGGTATGTGTGCACGGGTGTGCAGGTGTGCTCATTCCTTCCTGTCTGTGCACGTGGAGATCAGAGGTCATGTTCAGTGTCTTCCTCTATTGCTTTCCATCTGATGTTTTTATAATTATTTAGTTATTTTGGTTTTTGAAACATGACCCTGGTTGTCCTGGAACTTACTATGTAGCCCAGGCTGGCCTCAAACTCACAGAGATCCTCCTGCCTCTGCTTCCTGGATGCTGGAACTAAAGAGATTTGCTGCCATGCTCCGCCAATTTTTTTTTTTCTGAGACAGGGTTTCTCTGTAGCTTTGGAGCCTGTCCTGGAACTAGCTCTTGTAGACCAGGCTGGCCTCGAACTCACAGAGATTCGCCTGGCTTGGATCCCAAGTGCTGGGATAAAAACCATATGCCACCATTGCCAGGCCAATTTTCATATTTTTAAGATCGAATTATGGCCTATTATTTTCTGATTTTCTCTGTAGTCTTGAGAATTTTTTAAATCCTTTATTGACTAAATGTTACATTTTTGCCTAGTTGTTTTAAATTATTTTTTATTATTAGAAATAGCTTAAGTGCCCCTTTTCTTAACTTGCCTATTTTGATCTCTAAAGTTTTTTACTTTAACTTTGGCCTAACCTGTGGTACAGGCCTCTAATCTCCATTACCTGGAAGGCTGAAGAAGGAGGACCAACAAGTTCAAGCCTGAACAGTTTAGTGAAATCCCATTTCAAAATAAAAGTACAGAGAAAGAATGATAACAGAGCCAGTGGTGGAGTGAAATGCATCGAAAGACCCTGGTTCAACCCTCACTTCCAGAGTGCGGTATGAAATTCAAGTAATTACAGAGTCCCGGAGATATAAGAGACACAACTGGGAGATTCCCTGACTTTTAGTGGTGACATCATAGTACCCTAGCACAACTGGAACATTGCTATACGCAGACAATACAAGGCAATTCCAAGCTGTCTTGGAATTGTAAAAGATAGTCCCCAAAGATCCAGAGTTGCCATTCTGTAGCCTCTAGTACAGTGATCTGCTCATTTCTGTACACTTGTCACGGTAAGAATGTTAGATAATGGAATACTGATTGTGACCTTTTTTCTAATGAAGCAGAACTGGAATTCACTAGATGAGGAGGGATTTATTGAGGGAAGGAGATTGAGTAGAGCTTGAGGAATGGCTTTGGGTGTGCACGTGTGTCTGTAGAGTGTTTGCCATACGTGGGAGTCTGTGGAGGCCAGAGGAGAGTGTCAGATCCCCTGGGGTTGGCATTCCAGGCAGTTGTGAGCTGCCCTGTGGGTGCTGGGAACTGAACTCTGGTCCTGTGGAAGAGCAGCAAGCGCTTTTCACCATGGGGTCATCTCTCCAGCTCCAAGAACGGCTTTCTTTAGAGAACACAATTCCCTGAAGGTTCCCACATCATATTGTATGTATTGAGAGTCTGTCCTACTTGCTTTTCTGGACAAAGTTAAAGAGCTCCCATTTTCAAGTGGCTGGGAGAGGTTGAATGGCCAAAGGAATGTCCCTGAGGTCACCCAACTTGTTTGGTGTCTAAGCTCAGTTCAAATTACTGGTGCTGGCTCTACTCAGCGAGTGCAGTGTGACAATACACCAAATTCTTTCACTGTTTCAGGTTTTTGTGTCCTTGTCATGACATTTCTGGGAGTATATAAAACAGTACAACATCCTGTCCCCTTAACCATGTGACACCCTTGTCATTCTCTAGGTGCCCAGACTCATTCTTGTTTCCCTTGCCAAGGTACTCACATGTCTTTAACAACACCTTTCGTACGGCTTCCTGATAGCGCATGTGGCTATTCCCGTGTACGGAGTAATTACCATCTTCTGAGATAATAGGTGGAAACCTAGAGGACCCTGCATCCTTCTTGTCTGAAATGAGAAGGCTCATTTTGAGTACTTGGCAAATGGGGCTACTTTATCTTTGATTTCCTGGTCTCCATGCCAACAGGGTACGTAGCAGGGATCTTTCCTAGCTCCTGACATTCAATTCTCAGCATCCCAGGAGTCAAGTTATCAAGACTGAGATAGAGGGGAAGGAGGAAAACTCAGTGTTCACAAGAATCCCTCACCCATCCTCTCTGACTCCCAGATTTTGATTGGCTTCCCACTAGCCTCAGGGTTCTGGATAGATATTTAGGACTAGCGCAGGTGAAAATAAAAATGGTCTCTAATCTGGGCCTTGACTCGCCTGAGACTGACATGCTTATAGAACTTCAAGTGGATTGAAGGGGAAATTATTAAGTCCTAGTGGATAAGTAATTGCTGGGCCTAAGCAGAATCAGGAAGGTGCTTCAGGCTGCAGAATGGCAAATGTTTCAGAAGTGTTGGAGAATGAGGATGCTTTCTGTCAGCTGGGACCTGGAGTGCTAGCTAGGTGATGCAGATAAGGATGGGTGGAGGGTGGGGTCTGGGGAGGTCGTGTAGTGCCCGTTTCTGTCATGTTCAGGAATTAGCTCTTATGAAGCAGAGCTTGCATATCACAGAAGGCCGGCTCTGCCTCACCTGGCCTCTCAAGGCTAGGCGAAGCAGGCAAGGCTTAAACACATCTAAGTTTTAATTTTCTTTTGAGACAGCATCTCGCTATGTAGCCCTGGCTGGGATGGAACTTGCTGTGTAGATCAGGCTGGTCTTGAACTCACAGAGCTCTGCCTGTTTCTGCCTCCTGAGTGCTGGGATTTAAGGCACGGTTTATGTTTGGGGGCAAAGATGAGGTTGCAAGGAGTGCTTGCTGGTGTTGGTCACTGGGGCATTTCCTTTCTCCCAGCGGCACACAGAACTATGTCCTTGGCGAAAGCACTGCCCTCCATGTCCAATGCAGTAGTGACTGCCTGCACCTCAGAACCTTGAAGAGGAGTGGGTTGTGACAGCTTAGATGTAGAAAAGCATGACTTGCTTGGTCAGGGGATGAGAAGACTATTGTCTAGGACAACGCCAAGATTCCTTTTGGCTGTCCCGCCCGTGTTGTCACCCAAGGCACAAAGAGGAACTATAGTCCCCTTGCCCCTTGTCCCCTAGCTATGTCCCTAATAAATCTCGGCTCTTCATCTTATGTTCTAAGTGTCTCTGTTCTGTTTTTGCGGAGCCATGACTCTCACCCACTCGTTCAGATTCTTACTTTTCCTTCTTGTTAGTGTTCGTCAGGGACTAGATCAGTATTTAGCATTCTCTCTGGAAACTGCTGAAGATCGCTGACTCACCTCAAGGGTGAGGGTGCTAACTTCTGTTATGCAGTTCTTTTCCAACTTGTTTCCCTCCTTTCCCTTGGCCTCACTCGTCCATCATCCTTATCCTCTCTTCTCCTTTCTGTCCTCCAAAGGAAAGACTGAATGTTTCAAAAGTGAGACGATACCACCAGAATGAGGTGCAGTTTAAATGTGCCCTCTGTGAAGCTGAAGACGTAAGAGGGGTTGGCATTCCTGAACGCTTTGCAAGAGTGCCATTCTGGGACCCTGGCCTGAGCTGGTGCTGCTCTGTACTTAATCGTAGGTTCCAGCAATGAGGGGCCACTTCCTGGAAATGGTATTATTTGAGCTGGTTGTTCAGCTTTAGGCAAGGTAAAATAGTAATATGTCCATGGACAAATAGTGGTGGATTGAGGAGCCATAGCAAGTGTATTTCTAGTGGGTGTTGGGATCTGGGTTGAGAGTAAATTATGGTTCTAAACGCAGGTGACAAGCAAGAATGCCTTCTGGTCCTTAGGCGTCAGACCGTTCTTACGATACAACCAGACGAGGTTCTGTTATTTCTAAGAGCCCAAGCAGCAGGCTCCCAGCTTCCCATATGGACGGCAGCTACGTCTGGAGTCTGTTTGACAGTCTCACCCACTTGGATGCCTGCCACTTGCTCCTCGGGTTGGTTTCTTCCATTTTTCGTTTTGTCAAACTGGGAGATATTCTTGGTAACTCATAGCTTCCCCCGCTAAATGCCCAGGTTTGAAAAGGTTCCTGAGATGAAGGGTGGCAAGGGCGGCTAAGAAGCATGTCACGGTCACTGAGGAACATTCTCAATAAAGGACATGAAGAGTAAACTCCACTGCGATGGGGTTGCCCAATCAACATCTTGTTGGCAGGTGACTGACAGAGGTTCTTCACACAGCTAGTTGATGCCCTGTCCTGAATGATGCTTGGGTGATAGATAGCAAATAGCTTCGTTTGGAGCTGGGCCACAAGTTAGATACAGCCATATCTAATGCTTTGATTGCACCTTGAAGACATCCTTGGGAATGCGGGAGTACTTGGGTGGATCTGGTATTCATCCTAATCAATGATGCAGAGTTTTCAGTACTATACGCTGTCCTGTAAGCCAGGGATGGTCCTAGAATCTAGTTATCTATCCACACCTTGGTTCAGTGCCTCTGTTGGAACCGAGGCTGGTTGGCTCCAGTGTTTTCAGTTGAAGAATATAGACTCAGTGACTCCTTGAAGCCTGGCTTCTAGATGAAGGGTTGGTTTCAGGTTCTTTTTTTTTTTTAAGTATTAATGATTTATTTATTTATTTACTATGTATACAATATTCTGTCTGTGTGTATGCCTGCA
>LOEQ01003632.1:49693-60531 GCA_001685075.1 Bramus lutescens | reverse complement strand
CTATTTCAGGAACTCAGAATGCAGGGTGAGCAGAAGTCCGTGCGACAATCTTTTAAATTATACATTTCTAAATTTATGTGGCTGAAGACAGCCATGCACTTTGTTCAGATCCTGGGATCCAGCCTTCTGGGGCTGCTTGAGTCTATGCCTTCTGCGCCTCCTGGACTCTCAACGGCAATGACACGGGGTAGAAGCAGAGTCTTCAGCATAGTATGAGGGATGCACGCTGAGGAAGACGCTGTGCCCTTTGTCCCATGAACTTGCTCTGCTCCTTGTTCACCATCCTAGTCCTCTCTCTAGGACACTCACACACAACACAGGTTTTTACCTTTTTTGAAATAGAGTCTCACTAATGTAACAAGCTATCCTGGAATTCACTTTGTAGATCAGGCTGGCCTAGAACTCATAGAAATCAGCTTGCCTCTGCCGAGATTAAGAGTATGCACCACCACTGCCTGGCAGATTTTTTTTTTTAAAGAGATGGAGTTTTACTTTTTTGTCCATTTGTCCTGAACCCCTGGGGCTAAGGACTCTTGGCTTTTTGCCATTTTTAAAGTCTTCAAAGAATCTCTGAAAAAAAAAAGGCAGAAAGACTTAGTTCTTTGGATTTAATTTCTCTTTCCTTTCTCATTTAATTGCCTCCTTTCTTTCTGTTACTATTTATTGTTTCAACACCAATGACAGCGACTAATTGGAACTCATAGAGCAGTGGCCTAATTGGTCTCCTGGGCTCCAGGCCTGAGTAGTTTGAGCTTTTGACTCTCCCCTAACCGATCTTTGTTTTCCAAGACAAACCTCTGTATGCAACCCCTCTGGCTAGCACCCTACGGAACTTAAGGCTAAGAGTTTTATTTCTTCATTTCTGAGAAAACATTTGAAGCATGTCAGGAAGCTGTCTCTTAATTCTGGTTTCAACTATCTCTCTGACCCCTCTTTCCTCTGTTTTCAACTTTAGACCTGGCAGTCTTGGATTAAGAATCCATAAGTAGAGACTGGAGAGATGGCTCACTGGTTAAGAGCACTGGCTGCTCTTCCAGAAGATCTGAGTTCAATTCTCAGTGCCCATACAGTGTTAAATCTGAGAATCTTGAAAGACCAGTCCCACATTTTTTCCTGAGTCAAATTTGAAGCAAGTTTTAATTAAATTCTGTCCCAGACAATGGGCCCTGGCCAGGACCAAGTTCATAGTTCCCAGGAAATGGTGATGAGTCACAATTTACTGAGGCTTATTAAAAACCATAAGGCCACCATATTTCCCATCATGTTCTGCTGTGGGATAAAACTCTTGTACACTGTAAAGATTTGTCACTTGTATTGGCTTAATAAAATGCTGATTGGCCAGTAGCCAGGCAGGAATCACAGGTGGGACAACCAGACTAGGAGAATTCTGGGAAGAGGAAAGGCAGAGACACAGTCACCAGCCAGATGCAGAGGAAGCAAGATGAGAATGCCTTACTGAGAAAAAGCACCAAGTCACATGGCTAAACATAAGAATTATGGGTTAATTTAAAAATTTAAGAGCTAGTTTGTAATAAGCATGAGCAATAGGCCAAACAGTTTACAATTAATATAGGCCTCTGTGTGTTTATTTGGGGTTGAATGGCTGCAGGACCAGGTGGGACAGATACTTCTATCTACAATGTCCAGTCATTGGCAAGCACATCCTGATGTGCTTCTTGTCCCGCGTACCTCCCACCTACGTCTAGTCAGGGACAAGCATACATCGTGGAGCATAACTTGCCCGTGTACCTCCTGCCCACATGTGATCCAGCATGTATGCTGCAGATAGGTCAAACAAAGACAGAACAAACAGAAAGTTGTTCTTAATGGTCTTAACTGCAGCCAGAACCCTTAACATGCAAGGTCTATTCTTCCTGTTTGGGTCTCTCACTAACTTGCAAGATATATTGTTCTTGTTCCCGTTTTGGTCTCACAATGGCAGCCCACTCTGTGTATAAATCTAGTTCCAAGGTATTTGACATCCTCTTCTGTGCTCCCTGGTGCCAGGCAAGAGGCATGCACATGGTGCACAGACATACATGCAGGCAAAACACCAACACATGAAACAAAATAATAAAACAAAAGAATCTGTCAGCATTCTCCATCTGGTATTACTGCTCAGTTCCTTCTTGCATTATTTTCAGTATTAATCCACTCAAAATGAGTGTTTATGAAATGTCTGTAGTGCTTAGGCCCTGTTGGGGATGTGCGAAAAATGGGGTTACCTCATTTTGTTAGGTATTTGTTTTCAATCCCATTGCCTCCTCTTTTCAACACAATGGCCATCTCCATCTGACTCTGAGGAATAGGTGAAGCTAAATTGGAGGAAGAAGTCAATAGCTGTCCTGTACACCTAGGTGGGGGCGAGTCCTCAGACGAGCTGTCTCCAGAGCCGCTGCAGAGCCCGCTTTACTTCTTGATTCTTCAGACTGTAGATGATGGGGTTGACCATGGGAGTGAGCACCGTGTAGAGCACAGAGAAGGCCTTCCTGAGCAGGGGAGGCATGTGGTCTGTTGGGGCCACATAGACCACGATGAGAGTGCCATAGAACACTCCAACCACACTGAGGTGGGAGGAGCAGGTGGAGAAGGCTTTCTGTCGCCCATGGCCTGAAGGTATCCTCAGCACAGTCCTCAGGATGAAGATGTAGGATGTGACAATCAACACGAAGGGGACGAGTGTAAGGCAGCCTGAGATGCCGACTCCAGCTCCCCACATGATCCATACCTCCCCACAGAACAGCCTGACAACTGGAGCGAAGTCACAGAAGTAGTGGTCAATCATCCTGTTGCCTGGACAGAGGGACAGAGGGGCTGCCAAGGCCAGAGTGAAGGCAGAGAAGAAGAAGCCACCGAGCCAAGCACCCGTGGCCAGGCAGCTGCAGGACCAGGTGCTCATGAGAGCAGGGTAATGGAGGGGATGGCAGATGGCCAAGTAGCGGTCGTAGGACATGGCAGAGAGCATGAGACACTCAGCTGCAGCCAGTGAGGCAAACACGTAGAACTGGATGAGGCAGCTGGCCAATGAGATGGTGTCCCTTCCTTCCAGGAAGCTCTGTAACAGCTGAGGCATGATGTTGGATGTATAGCTGATCTCTAGTAGGGAAAAGTGGCAGAGGAGGAGGTACATGGGTGTGTGGAGGGTCCTAGTGGAGACTACAGCAAGCAAGATGAGGATATTGCCACCGACTGTCACCACATAGATGGCTAGAAAGAGAGTGAAAGGGAGGAAGCCCAGGTGTTGCAGCTCGCCAAAGCCCACCAGGATCAGCCAGGTGGTCTGGTTCTCGTTGTCACCATGTGACTTCCTCATGGAGATCCGAGGAAGAGAGACCTCAGAAGGGAGGAAGACTTCCAGTAGCAAGCAATATTCTGTTAAGGCCACATCTCTACTTGGCTTACTGTTTACACATCAGCAAGTGTAGGAGAAGGCTTTATTGTCTCCTGTTAATTTAAGAGAAATCAATGCCCAATGAATTTACACCAGTTACTCAAGATCACCAGGATGGGTTTACTTTTTGAGCCCATTTACTTGACTCCAAATCTCCTGCATAACATACTGTTCTGTAGTGCTTTCCCCCAGACGTTTTCTTGGGGGTCAGATACCTAGACATGAGAGAGCATCATAGCAGTGCACTGAGTACCTGGTGATCCTGGCTAAGTACCAATAGGAGAGGCACACCAGGTGAACTTTTTCTGTAAGGATAGGAATGCTGCCGTGGCAGAGGTGGCCTTACTCTGAAGTCATGCATATTCCTAGGGCAGCAACACATTCCAAACTCTCTTTCTAAGAAGGCCAGATTGGTGGGATGAGGAGGCAGCTTAGTCAGCTTGCTGTTCTGAGTTTGATTCCCAGCAGCCACATGAAAGACATGTGCATCGTTGCGCATCTATAATCCCGGGTGCGGGGAGGGGGAGATAAGAGGACCCTTGGGACTTTCTGACCAGCCATGCTAGCCAAATCAAAGCTCTCTAGGATTCGGGAGGGACTCTGCCCCCAAAAAGGTGAAAAGCTTCAACATGTGTCTCTGACTTCCACATACATGTGCAATGCATGCCTACACACATATGCACACACAACCACATGCACCTGCGCATGAAAACCTGCACATACACACACACCTGCACCTGCATGCCTGAACACACACACCTGCACATGAAAACCTGCACAGACACCTGCACTTGCATGCCTGCACACACACACACACCTACACATGTGTGCAAACACACACACACACACACACACACGACTTGGGAACCAGACAAACCACTGTATCATTTACTCTGTGAGATTCTGTGTAGGTCTGAGTTAGCCTAGAACCTCCTCCCCTGGGAAGTTATTTGTTTTCCTGGACAAGTGGTTTGGCAATGCTGGAAATGTCTGTTGACAAATTGTGTTCAGGTTCTGGACAGATGTGAGAATCTGGAGTTTTGCTGTTCTTGACTCCTCTCCTTTCTATTCCACACGCTGTCCAAATGCCACATTTATTTCATCTAACTATGAGTTCTTTAGAAATTTCTACCCTAGAGTAGGCTGATTCTCTTATTGCAGAACTCTCTAGCAACAATACAAGGAGGATGTTTGATAAGCACCCATGGAAGAAAGAAGTAAATGAACAAATGGTTTAGCCAAGAAAGATTCTGGTAAACTGCGGGAAAATCCTAATCTGTGTCAATTACTACTTGAGTGGGAGAAAAGGCAGTCTTTTGAGACAAAGTATCACATTGTAGCCCAGGCTGGCCCAGAACTGACCCTGTGGTTCAGCCAGGCATTGGGTTTCTGGTGGTTCTCTTGTTTTAGCTTCTCAATGCTGGGGTTAGAGGCATAAGCCCCCTTGCTGGGCAGAAAAAGGCATTTAAATGGGAGTGTAAGGACAGAAGGAATCTCACTACACACACACACACACACACACACACACACACACACACACACACACAGATGGGGGAACTAGAAAACCCAACTTGATATGGAGGCAACAGTTTTGAAGTTAAAAATAGGACATTCCATATCTACAGACGGCAGCAAGAGCACATGGCTTTTGTGCGCCTGCCTTGCTCCTATTTTTGTGCTGTTGGCTTACATCATGCAGACACACGTCCAGTCACATAATGGCAAAGAGACAGAGCATGCTGAGCACTTTCCAATGTATTTGAACACATTTACCTCCTATGTAGTAGTGGCTTCTAAAGGACCCAGGCAGGGAATTGAATTGAGACTGACATAGGACACTTGATTTGCCAGCGAGATGGAACTAGCAAAACTGACCAACTGGACAACTGATCCCAAACTTCTCAGGTCTACACCCCGGACTGATGCTTTAGATAAAAAAGTTACTAATGCCTTTTGGTAAATTTGATGTTGGGCCTTGGTGAGATTGTTATATTTTTAATGTTGCTGTTTTAAAAATATTTATACTTATTTTACGTACCTGGTTATTTTGACAGCATGTACGTATGTGTGCCCTGCTCAAGCCTAGTGCATAGAGGAGGGCAAAGAACCCCCTGGGATTGAGGTTAAGGATTTTTTTGAGATAGTGTTTCTCTGTGTAACAGCTCTGGCTGTCCTGGAATTGGCTTTGTAGACCAGGGTGGTCTTGAACTCACAGAGATCCACCTGTCCCTGCCTCCTGAGTGCTGGGATTAAAGGCATGTGTTACCATACCCACATCTCCTGGTGAAGTTCTTAAATATATATTTTGTAGAATAGTTGTCTCATAAAGAATCACCAAGAGGTTTGTGATGCTGACCATAGGAAACCTTATGTGATGTCCTTTACCAAGACTAAGTAAGGAAGTAGATCAGGAGAAAGCTGTAGAAAGGGACATATTAATGTCTGTAAATCTTCATGTAAAATGGAGGTGTTCTAGACCTTATAACCTTCCCGTATTTTATCAATGACTTCAGGAGACTTTTAAATATGCATGATTTATAAATGTTGAGATAATATGAAACAAAGGGAGAAGCAGTATTACAGGCAATAGAATAATAATTCAAAGAAATCTTGCAATTTGAAACATGGAAAAAGAGTAAAATAAACAGGAGCATATTTAAAAAACTACATGTAAGCCTTAGCAATGAGTTTGAACAAGTATAAGGAGGTAAGAAGGGATGTGGGAACGCTGCTGTAAAGTAATTAGGATTTGGGCTGCAGAGATGGCTCAGTAGTTGAGAGCGTAACTGCTCTTGCAGAGTTAGGGTTAGGGTGGCTCACAATTGCTGCAACTCCAGCTCCAAGGATCCAATGCCTCTGGTATGCATGTATACACACACATACATACACACATAAACATACACATACACACTCACATACACACATACATACACACACAAACATACACACTGGCACACACATACTCTACACACATACACACATACATACACATACTCACTCACATACACACATACGCATACACACATATGCACTTGCACACACACATACACACATAATACACATACTCACTCGCATACACACACATACTCACACATACACACATATACACACATACACACATACTCACACATACACACTCGCACATACACACATACTCTACACACATACACACATACATACACATACTCACATACACACATATGCATACACACATACGCACTTGCACACACACATACACACACATAATACACATACTCGCATACACACACATACTCACACATGCACACATATACACACATACTCACACATACTCTATACACATACACACATACATACACATACTCACATACACATACTCACACATACACATACATACACACATACACACTTGCACACACATACATACACATATATACAGACACATACATGAGTTAAAAATTTAAAAAAATTACAGACAGTGGTTAGGATCTGTTTGCCGATTATCATGATTTAGGATTAGACAGCTGCCGAATGTGAAGAGTATATGAAGAATGTAGAAATATTCAACTAATGGAAGAATAAAAGCTGCCCACAGCGGACCAAGGTGCTTCTGTGATGACTGGGATAGATTTAAGTCTACACACACTCCTGGTCTAACAAGACCTGGGGTACAGTGGTACCTGCCTGTCCAGGAAACAACCAGTGCTGTCTACAGAATTACTCATGATTATGAAAATAAGGCGACATGCGGGGCACAGGACCAGAGTGGAGGGAACGGAGTTTCCATCTCTGGTCTCCAGAAGCTTGTTGGCAAAGATAGGCCGTATCCCCTGGACTCATGTAAGAAAATATAGAAAGCTGAAGACATATGTCATGCCCCCTTCTCCATCTGCCTAGGCTGGGCCAGGGAGCTGGGCTTCTGTGAGCAGAGAGCATCATTAGCCCAGATGAACTAGATATTCATTCAGTGGTGGGGGGCTGACCTGTTCTTCAGGCTGAGGCCAATGGCTTCTCTTTTGGTTGTCTTTACCCCGGGACTCAACTCTTCTGCCAGCAGACAACCCTGTGGGCTTCCTGCTTCTCTCTCATCCAGCCCTGGAGCGCTCACGGAAGACCAACAAGGTCTCTGTTCTGTATGCACTGCTGCAGACATTGCTGCCCTTTATAGAGCAGGGCGGCATCCCTCCCGTGTGGAGAAGATGCTGAGCTTGGAGTCAGCTGCAGCAGCTGCTTTTGTGCTTTGGTTCTAGGGAATGCTTTAGCTCTCAAGGGTATTGTTGGTTTCACCTGAATGCAATAACCAGCTGTGTGTGAGCTCAGGGAAGACTAGCAAATGTAGGATGGCGAGTTCTGTAAAATGGCTCAGTGGGTAGACAATTGCCTCCAAGCCTGACAACCTGAATTTATTCCCCAGAATCCACATGGTAGAAGGAGAAAATGGACTCCCTCAAGCTAGTCTATAACCTTCATATTAGTGCCGTGGCATGAGCATTTACACACACACACACACACACACATAGACACACACTGTAAATGAATTCAAAAGCTATAATTAATGTAGATATTTATCAAATACTTTATGCCCCAGAGAGCAAACATTAACTTATCTGGTGACTAATCAATTCTCAGAATCAACCTTAAGAGGAAGTGTGACGTGTGTTGTGATCTGTTCTTGCACTACTGGAATGGATCAGCTGACTGTGCCCAGAAGGGCTGTGTTAACAGTCTGGCGTGGGTTAGAAACCTGGTCCTGCTTTGGTCTTTTATCAGGGAAGAGGGTGGGTGAAATGGCTACATAATCCTGAAGATAACTTGTTCTGTTTAATTTGATAGATTATCATAAAGCCAAGTCAGGCTCCTTCATAGAATCAATAACACATAGCTAAATAACAGCTAGGAATAGGGAACTGTCTGAGTCCCTGCCATATGACAGCAGGTGTCTGCAGCAGGAGGAGGCGGGGCTGGCAGGTCTGTACCAGGAGCTTCTCCTAATAGACTAGGTTTTTTCTTCCTGGAAGCCTTGTACAAGTGTCTCATTTTGGTAGAAGAGCAGGGTAGAGAGCTCTGGATGGGAAAAAGGGGACAAGGACGGAAGTAACGAGCCTATTTTCTCTAAGAATAAAATACAGAGATGTAGGCCTTGGATTATGTGAGTAGCCTGAGGGAGACACAGGCCAGGGTCTTTTCTGTGAGGAAGGAATGCCGGTGTTTATTGACTTACAGTTTATAGCAATAGTGATAAAAACAGGCAACTTGTGCTTAAAAGTTTGTTTTAATTTTAGTACATTTTCTGAAATGTTATGTGTGAGTTCAAAGGATAAATGAAGGATCTCTATGTTGTTTTTTAAGCCTTAAATTGTTTTTGTATAAACGCGTATCATAACACTAATTAATCCAATAAATACTTATGGAATTCTCTTGAAATACTAGTCATTTCTTCCCTCTAAGACCAAAGGCATGGGGCATAAAAACACACAAGGTCTAGTAGGCTAGGTATTTGCTACTTTACACCATCTATGCTTTATTAACGGGACCATAATTTTCTCTGAGAGCTCTTTGCTCTTAGAGGCAGACTTCCCAATTGTGTCTGCTTCGACCTCATTTGGTCAGCTTCTTCTAGCTCTCTTCTCAACTCATTGATGAAAGTCTCAGGAGCTGGGCGGTGGTGGTGCACGCCTTTAATCCCAGCACTCGGGAGACAGAGGCAGAGGCAGGCAGATCTCTGTGAGTTCGAGGTCAGCTTGGTCTACAAGAGCTAGTTCTAGGACAGGCTCCAAAGCTACAGAGAAACCCTGTCTCGAAAAAAACCAATAAAAGAAAAAAAAAAGTCTCAGGAGAGGATAGAGGGAGTATAAAAACAGAGCAAAATAATGGTGCTAAAAATATGCTTTGCTGAATCTTTCTTTTGCACTAGATGCTCAGAGGCCTTCACAGAACTGTCTAATAGAGGTTCCATCAGACCCTTAGGAGGTGACTGACGTATTATATACATCAGGAAGCTACATGTAAGGAAGGGGTCAAAGTCCCTGTCCAGAATCACGCAGTTAGAAAGCTGTGGAGCCAGAATCCAAACCAGACGTCTCTGGCACGAGTTTCCTCGTTAGATAAGAGACAGGGAAATAGAAGACACCAAGGCAACAACCAAGGCCATGACAGGTTGCCCAGGAAAAGGTCGGTTCATGGAAACTTTCTTTAGATGTTGGCTACCTCCTGACTAGAGCATTGTAGAGCAGACACAAAGAAGCAGAATCACATAGACTGCAAGTTGACTTGTCTTCTGCAGGTTGATGGTCAACATTTCATCCTGGAAGAATGTCTAAAGTTCCTGTAATTGAACAACGGTCTCTGTCATCAGCAGTGTCAATATGGCACCCTCACAACATGTCACTGTGAGCAGTAAACTTCCTGATGAGCTCTAGAAGATGCTCTAGTCACAAAATGTGCTTTCAGAAGGCCATGTGAACTATTGCCTAGATTCAGAACAAGGTTGGAAGACATGAAATAAAGTATTGGTGTGGAATGATTGATGATCCTATCTGTTGGGAATATTTCTTAGGACGAGCCTCTCTGCTGACACAAATAATTCCAATCAGACGAAATTAGACTGAATAAAAGATGCCCATGTTTACTGCAGCGCTCCCAGATGGCACCGGGAAAGCATGGCGAGGGGAAAAGAGAGAGGGGGAGACCAAGGGAAACCCAGAGATCACGTGTTCAGTCTAAATAGCCTGTGGGAGTGGTCCTGACCCTCCCTGGAGAGGAGTCATGGCTTGGTGGGCTTTCCCAGAGGTGGAGTCTGGACCAAGGCAACTCCCAGGGGAGGGGGCTTGAAATGGAGCTTCCTGCTCCATTCCAAAGATGGGTGCCAGGGGCTGGGATGAGGCCCCCAAATATAATATTGTCCTTCATGAAGAGAGTTAGGTAGCCAGGGGAAAAATGTCTTTCAACTAGTCTTAACAGTGGGAATGAGGGTGTCTCTGACTCTTGCCTGCTCTTGGGACCCTTTCCTACTGGATTGCCTCTTTTAGCCTTGATATAAGGGTGTGTGTCTAGTCTTACTGTATCTTGTTATGCTGTGTTTAGCTGACATCCTGGGAGACCTGCTCTTTCCTGAAGGGAAACGAAGGAGTGTATCTGGGAGAAAGGGGATGTGGGGGGGTGGAATTGGGAGGGGCCATGGGAGGGAAAACTGCAATTGGGATGTATTAAATGGGAGAAGAATTAATACAAATGAATAAATAAATAAAAATTAAAAATAAAAATCTGCACCAAATTAAAAAAAATCATGTGTAGTTAGCACATGCAAGTCAAAACTATTATTTGAATATAGAGTTCCTTGTAGGATTTCATATGCATGCTTTCTACATAGCCACAACTAGCAGACATACACATGAAGCCTGATATTTCACTTATTATTATTATTTTTTAAAAATATTTATTTATTTATTATGTATACAATATTCTGTCT
>LOEQ01003632.1:30090-41381 GCA_001685075.1 Bramus lutescens | reverse complement strand
TCCTGAGTAAATTGGGAGCATGGGGACCTTGGGGGAGGGTTGAAGGGAGGAGGGTAAAGGCAGGGAGGGGAGCAGAGAAAAATGTAGAGTTCAATAAAAATCAATAAAAAAATCTAATGCAAGCAAGTATATACTGAAAGTCCTAAATTAAAGCCAAAAAAAAAAAAGCATGACCACTCTTTCCTCTGTCCAGAGGACTGAGCATATATAGATTAAACTTGTTTTTAGCACAATGAAAAGCATTTTTAAGTCTATACTTAGAAAACAACCAAAGGGGCCTGGTGGTGGTGGCACATGCGCCTTTAATCCCAGCACTCGGGAGGCAGAGGCAGGTGGATCTGCATGAATTCGAGGCGAGCCTGCTCTACAGAGCGAGTTCCAGTACAGGCTCCAAAGCTACAGAGAAACCCTGTCTGGAACCCCCCTCCCCACAAAAAAGAATGGAGAGAGAGAGAGACACCCAGACACTTGCACGCGTGTACCCACCCAAACACATTCATACCTACGCCTCAACCCCCACAGAGTATGAAGGTGGAGGATGTTTTCTCTTACACAGCATCTCACCATGTAGGTCAGGCTTGAACTTCCATCATTATCCTCCAGCTGCAGTCTCTAGAATGCTGGGATTCCAGGGGTGTGAAGCCACACTTAGACTATTGTTGGGAGTTATAGATCCCCGGCCCCTGACTTTCTTTGCCTGCTGCAGCTGCTCTGAGCAGGAGACATTGATGGCAGGCTGATGGGCCTGCAGCTGAAAGATCCTGAGGGCTGGGCTTGGCTAAGGATCCCTATATAAGCTGCCTTTGAGCACAACAAAGTCTAGTATTTGTTATTCTTGTATCAAGGATGACCCGTGTCCATGTCTCCATCTCCGTGTCTCTCTGTGTGTCTCCGTCTGTGTGTGTGTGTGTGTGTGTGTGTGATTTTAAGTCTCCAGGCCAGTTCCCAGCTTGCGTACGGTCTTGTAGTGACATGGGAGCTACAGGACCATTGGGGTTTTACAGGACCATCAGTTTTTACAGGACTGTTTTGGGATTTTACAGCCTATAAGACATGGGATTTAGTTGAATTTGGAAGTATAGGTGGGATTTGACAGGATGTGAGGTGGTGTGAGGACAGAATAGTTGAGGAATTTCTTCATTTTCCAAGATGAGCTGTGACAAGACCTTTCTCTGAGAATGACATATGAACAGGGATTTCTTTAAAGTTACCAATTATTAAAGATTTATTCACATGGGACCTTTTGGTTCAGATTTTCTGTGCTGTTGTGTCCTGAGTCTTTTTGTTTATAATCAGGAGGCTTGCAGATCTTTCCTTACAGGATGTGGAAGAGGAGCCAGACCTGGGTCTTGCCATTTGTTCTTGCCGCTCATTGCTGGTCCGAGTGTGTGCCGTTCACTTCCACCCTGTGTACCTGAACAACTTGACCTTGAGAAATAAGGCTTCCTGGTTTTCTGAGATCTCCTCTGCTTTAAAACTTGGAAAAATCGATTTGCTACATTTTGAATTAGCTGGGAATGAACTCTTGTCTTCTTTCTACCTTCCAAAGACTCCCTTGTATTAGTTGCTTTCCCAATAGATGTGAACATTCCAGATAAAACTTAAGGAGGGACGGGGCCCATGGCTTGAGGGTGCCACTGATACTGGGCTGTGCCAACGATGCTGGGCTGTGCCACTGATGCTGGGCTGTGCCACTGATGCTGGGCTGTGCCACTGATGCTGGGCTTTGCCACTGATGCTGGGCTGTGCCACCAATTCTGGGAAGTGCCACTGATGTTGGGCTGTGCCACCAACATGGGGCTGTGCCACTGATGCTGGGCTGTGCAAACACCACAGGGCTGTGCCATTGAAGTGGGGCTGTGCCAATCAGCACTACAGTTCTGGCTGTGTCACACACCTTTGCATTATTACTATGGAATGCTTGAGATGGTGCTCTTATCAAGAGATAAATTTATTAGCTTCATAATCTTAGAGATTCAGAGTCCAAGATTTGAAGCTCCCACTGGTGAGGCTTCTGGTGAGGATGGTGGGTGGGAGTGCACACTGCAGGACTGCACATGGGATCACATGTTAGAGATGGGGGTGGCGGTGCACACTGCAGGATTGCTCACTGGATCAGATGCTAGAGATTATGGGAGGCAGGGCACACTGCAGGACTGCACACGGGATCAGATGGTGATCCTTCAGCTGAGGAATGGGCAGGGGAGACAGGAAAGATGGGATCCTACAACCTTGCTCTAGGGTAGCCTTGGTGACCTAAGGAATTCCCATGAAGCTCTACCTTTCATTTACTTGAATATCTTTATTGTTTCTTTGAGAATTTCATGCAATATATTTTGATCATATTCCTTCTCATTCCCCAGTCCTCCCGAACTCTCCTCCATCTTCCTGCCCATCTAACTTCATGTTCTTTCTCTCATGACAAACAAAACTCAAAACACACAAGAAAACATGGAGTTGGATTGGCATTGGCCAACTACTTCTGAGAATGAGGCCTGTCCTTTTGATATACCCTGTTATCAAAAAGACACTCAATTGAATAAAACTGATTTTCCATTTCTCAGAAGGTATCAATTGCAAATAGCTTCTCGGTTATGGGTGGGACCATGTGCCCACTACTCTGCTCTCTGACAGATAGCTTCTTGGTTACAGGTGGGACCATATGCCCACTTCCCTGCTCTGTGACAGGACCTGGTCTGTGAGTCTCCCTTTAAAAGTCCATAGCACCTTCCAATACTGTTACTCTGGAGGCAGGGGAGGGTAAATATTTATACATGGATCTTTGGAGGAAATTTTAGTCATTTTTCTTTTCTGTGATAAGACACCATGACTAAGGCGACTTAGAGAAGACAGCATTTAATTTGGGGTTCATGGTTATAGAGGGTTAGAGGCCCTGAACATCTTGGTGGGGGGCATGGCAGGAGGCAGGCAGACATGATGCTGGAGTAGTAGCTGAGATCTCACATCCTGAGAGACATGCAGGAGGCAGAGAGAGACAGAGAGAACTAATTGGAAATGATATTGGCTTTTGAAACCTCAAAGCCTACTTCCAGTGACATACTTCCTCCAACAAGGCCACACCTCTTAATCCTAACCAAGCAATTCCACCAACTGGAAACCAAGTAAGCAAACACATGAGCCTGAGGGCCCCATTCTCATTCAGACCACTTACAGGGGATATTCCACATTCAAACCACAGCGCTGGTCCTATGGACATCAGGACACCATAAGTGAGGTCATGATCTTCAATAGGACTCTAATAACAAATTACAAATAGAGAAGTTTTAGGCATGATGGTTGGAGGATCAAGAACAGGGAGCCCAGCAGTCATTTATTGGTACGGAGGTTAGCATGCAACTGCATGTATATCCCGACTACGCCCAGCGCTTTAGAGCAGTTCTCAAAATGTACTTTCCTTCACTCAGTTTTCATGTGGCAAGTGGAAAAATAATCCATTCAGTAAAGCAAACTGATAAAGTTCTTTTGTACACACAAAAGTTGAGGGCATTTGTAGCTCCTAGGCAAGCTCTTGCTCCTAGTCTCTCCTCCCCCACAGCTTATGCATCTCCTTTATTCAAGAATTAATGCGGCATTCACAGAATTATGAACTGTCTTATGAAAATAAACGTCACCCTTGTGATTCAGCCAAGCCTGATTGTCCCACCTGAGAGACAGAGGCTGAGCCAGCCCTTCCTCTCCTCTCCCTTCTTCCAAATGAAGGTATATAGGTGAAAGATGGACCTTGGTATATGCACATATGGTGAAGTGATCACTGCAATGAATTTCCGTGCTGTCACCCCACAGGGTGGCATGTTTATGTCCATGGAATGATGACACTCTATCTCCTGGTGGAATATGGAAGCTTGACAAAGACAGACTGACCTCTGGGCATCTGAGAGGACACAGGATAGGGACGGAGGCTCTGTTTGGGAGGGCTTCTTGTGAGCAGAGTGTCCATGAGGATGGCAGCGGGGCTGTGGTGCTGCTTTCTCCAGCTTCTCTTTCCTCTATGTTTGGAACAAGGACCTGAACCGGAAGCAGCTCAGGTCAGGTGGGAGGTGGGAAGGCTTGGAGGAAGACCTTCTGCGGACTGTTCACTGAGCTCACCGTGAGGACTCAGGCCAGTGCTCAACAATACAGAGTCCCGTTGTCTCCTCTTCCCGTTTCTCCTCTTGGATATTTCCTCTGACACACATCTTGTGAAAGCAATGTCCCTTTTCACACGCTCTCTCTGTCCCCTTCCTCCTTCATTTGCCAATGTCTGTCATTTATTTACACAACTATTAAGTAACATGATGTACTAGACCATGGAGACACAGAAGCCATTGATAGAAGTTCTGCACTTAGGACACTTACAATTAGGTGGTGACCATCACCCTCCCTATCTCCTAGGAGCCTGCAAGAGAAGGGCATCTTCAGAAGTCACCACTTCTTCATCCACAAGTAACTAGTGGTAACTAGTGTGGGTTTGGTGAGCCCCACTCTGGGCACTGCTTTTATGCGTGAAGACAGGACTCCAGAGACACACTTAATTTGTCTCTGTTTTACTTATTGTGGAGATTTTGATCTTTCAAAGGCTCCTTTGGGATGGAAACAGGTGGGTGAGTGTTGCGACTTGTCCAGCCAAGATGCTACTGTCCCGGAAAGTGGCACTATTGTCACCAGTGGTCTGACGCGTTGATTCATACTCTGAACACAGACAAAATAAAGGACCAGGGAAGGGGAAACCAAGAGCTGTAGAAGTGGCTAGTGGAGCTCGGAAGATTTTCTAATGCACTAAGTGGGTCTCTTAGATGAGTCCGGAATGACCTGCTCTGTTCTGGAAGTTTCCTAATATCACGACTAGGGGCAGGGCAATGGGGGAAGAGAACTTCTTCTGTTGTGACAACATAGAGATGGGTGAGTGGTAAGATGGCTTTTTGTAGCATCTTCACTCTACAACTCCCCTCCCCTTCCCCGATGGGGCGGGAGTACCTGGGCTACAGCCTGGACCTCCTGGTCAGCATCCTCCTCAGAGCTGCCTTCACATCTTTGTTTCTCAGGCTGTAGACGAGGGGGTTTAGCAGCGGGGTCACCACACTGTACTGCAAAGACAGCACTAACTCCAGGGTTGAGCCGGATGTTGGAGTCATGTATCTTGGGAGGAATTACACAAAGGAGCAAAGTGAACTCAGGATGAGGATGGCACAATACTGTTGGCAGCCATGGTTCATCCCACTCTTGCTGAGTGCACAAGGCACCTCAGGGTCAAGTGGACTGTTGCCATGGCAGCTTCTAGAAATGACTGATCATTGGAAAGTCAATCGTTTCTGTCTTCCAATGCTTCCAAGCATGAGTGAACTCACAGAAAGGAACTCTCCCATGAAAATGAATTCTTCTGTGGGTTCAGGTTAGGACAGGGCAAATGCATTTCCATAGCATTTCCCTCTCTTGAGAGTATCTTGGCTAATAGTCATGATAGTATCATTACTCTTTCTCGATACTCTCAACAATCAGACACACTAGGTTCTCATTTAGAGATGATTTTTTTTTTGCAAAACTATGTGTCTAGTTCACAATACTGCCATTGCTTCCCACATGTATGGCTCTGATGACTACTCTCACAACTATATCAAATTATTAATAATCATTATTACTAATTATTATGTGTGTATGAATGTTTGCATGCATGTGTGTATGTGTACCATATAAATGTATGGTACTCATGGAGGTCAGAAGAGGGTTCCTGGTCCCCTGGAACTGGAATTATGGATAGTTGTAAGCCTTCGTGCAGTGCTGAGAACTGAACCTGGTCCTTTGCAAGAGTAGCAAGTATTCCTAACCACTGAGCAGTCTCTCCAGATCCAACACATTATTTTTGTTTTGTTTTGTTTTTGTTTTTGAGACAGGATTTCTCTGTGTAGCTTTGGATCCTGTCCTGTAACTTGTCCTGTAGACCAGGTTGGCCTTAAACTCAATGATATTCACCTGCCTCTGCTTCCTGAATGCTGAGAACAAAGGTGTTTGCCACCACCACCTGGCACAACACATTATTTTGGTGGAAAATTTTTTTTTAGTAATATTTTTCTTTGGCTGGAAAAGGAGCCAAAATTGGTGAATAAAGTGAGAGATAAAAATAGGTTTAGCAGCTCATATTACTTTAAAATATTAAGATTAAATTATTGGGCATATCTTAAGTATCCACAGGGTTATTTCCCAAAGAAACATTATTACTTTATTAATGGCATTATCTTCACTGGTACAAATGCAACATATCCAGAATGTTCCTTATGGACTCTGCTCAATTTGATTTAAGGAGTTATTTAGGTGCTGGGAAGATGGCTCAGTGGCTAAGAATGTTGCTGCTTTAATAGAGGACTGTAGTTCAGTTCACAGCATGCATGGCAGACAGCTTGTGACCACATGTACCTCTAGCTCCAGAGGATCGAGTGCCCTTGTGTAGCCTCTACAGCACCTGTACACACACACACACAGTGTGTGTGTGTGTGTGTGTGTGTGTGTGTGAGAGACTACACTTTCGTTTCCTAGCAACCCAGACTTGAATAATCACACAAAATTATATTAATTACAACACTGTTTGCCCATGGCTCCTAGCTAGTTCTTGTATCTTCAATCAATCCATTTCTACTAATCTGTGTATTACCATGAGGCTGTGACTTACAGGTATGGTTCAGGCATCTTTCTCCTTTGGCAGCTTCATGGTGTCTACCTGACACCATCTTCTTTCTCCGTGCATTCAGATTAGTTTTCTTGCCTAGCTATATTCTGCCCTGCCATAGGCCAAAGTAGCTTCTTTATTAGCCAATGGTGATGAAACATGTTCACAGCATACAGAGGGGAATCCCGTCTCTCTCTTTCTGTCTCTCTCTCAAACACACACACACACACACACACACACACATGCACGCAATCTTTGAGGAAAAGGTATTCATCTAACTAACTTTAATCATCTATTTTCCAAACATTTCTGTGAAATAAGCAGGGTAAATCTTATGTCCTTTGTGGCACATATGAGGAAATTGAGTTAAGGGGAGGTACATTTACCCCCAGCCGCAGGTGAGCCTTTCAAAACCCAAGCAGCTAGTCCACAGCAGCCTGGACTGGGGCTCAAGCCTGAGGAATCCAGGATGGAATTTAAGGACGATTCTTTCCTGCAACACTGCATGCTCATGTAGACCAAGGGAAGTTAGGGGACAAATACCCGGCCTCCATGATGAAGGACTACTGTGTGACACACCTGGATACTCCCGACCCATAAAAGATGGTGACAGCAAGGAAATGCGAAGAGCACGAAGAGAAGATCTTGCTCCGACCCTTGGCTGAGTTGATGCCCAGGGCTGTCGTGATGATACGGCTATAGGATCCCAGCAGTAGGACAAGAGAACCAAGACCTAAGATCACCACCGTTGTCAGGATGGAGACGACAGTAGTGTGGGGGTCAGAACAGACCAACAAGAGCACTGGGGGAACCTCACAGGCAAAGCTGCAGATGAGGTTTGGGCCACAGAAGTGCTCTTGAGCTAGCAGGAAGGTGTTAACCAGGCTAGCACTGATTCCTAAGGCCCAGGATATGATCACCAGCCCAGAGCACACTCTTTCATTCATAGTGACCGCATACATCAGTGGGTGACACACAGCCTGGAAGCGGTCGTAGGCCATCGCAGAAAGAAGGCAGGCTTCAGTGGCCGCAGAAAATATGATCAGGGCGATCTGAATAAAACACCCAAGGAAGGAAATAGTCTTCCACTCAGAAATAAGGTTCCTCAGCAACTTAGGCACAATGACTGAGGAGTAGAAAGCATCTACAGAGGAGAGGTGTCTCAGGAAGAAGTACATAGGGGTATGAAGGTGGGGATCACAGCCGATCACCAGCAGCATCAGCAGGTTCCCCGTAAGGGTCAACAGGTAAGTCACCAAGAACAGGGCAAAGAGCAGCCCCTGAGTCCGAGGGTTGCTGGTCAGTCCCAGAAGCACAAATTCAGTTACATTTCTAACTTCCATGGAGCATTCAGCATCCCATCAGGGACGAGGGCCGAAAAGATTATCCGGCATTGCTATGCACCTCCGGAATGATTGGCTCAGGAGGGATTACGTGGCAGTGACATCTGCTGTCAGATCATCAGCACCTCCTAGCTCAGGGCAGTGACCTCCTAGGCAGAGTGGAGGTGTGTGGGAAGCATGTGGAGGATGAGAACTAGAAAAGGAGGGAAGGAGAAACAGGATTAGAGAAGGAGAAAGAAGGGAAAGAAGCTGAGGACAGACCCCAGGACTCTGACAGGGCTTACGTTCTACTTCCAAAGGGCGTCAAGCTCAACCTGCAGGGCTCACTGCCTGGCACAGTGGATCAGCAGTAAATATTTTGGCTGGCCATCTGCACGACAGACTATAATGATGTCTGAATAACTGAGAGAAGTATTGCGACATCCCATGTTGGTGCCAGTCCTTTCTCTGTCCTCATAAGTTTGTAAGTCACTTGAAGTTTTCATTTAAAAAAGTCAGTAGGAGCCAGGTGATTGTGGTACACACCTTTAATCCCAGCACTTGGGAGGCAGAGGCAGGGGGATATCTGTTAGTTCACGGCCAATCTGGTCTACAAGAGCTAGTTCCAGGACAGGCTCCAAAGCTACAGAGAAACCCTGTTTTGAAAAAACAAAGCAAAGCAAAGCAAAACAAAAGTCAGGAGGGCGGTCAGATGGCTTAGTGAGTAAAGGTGCCTGTCACAAGGCTGATGGTCTCAGTTCTGTCCCTGGAACTCACAGAGTGGAAGGATGGAAGGAGAGCACTGACTCCTGCAGCTGTCCTCTGAATCCACATACATACAGTGCCACACATGCCCCACCCTCAGTAGATATAAAACAATCTGGAAAACCAAATAGTTTCCAAGATTCATTTCCTTTTTGTCATTCTAAGAATGATGAAGTGAAGTAATTTGATTTTTTGGGGTGTGTATTTGCTACTGAATAGAAAGTCCTTGTCCCTTTGTATGCTAGTAGCCCAAGCAGAAGTGGTACAAAGTTTCACGGACACTAGTCAGGGGAAGCCCTCAAAACGGAAGTGAGGACAATGCCCTCTGCTTTCACTGCATTCTCCAGATTTAGCACAAGAGTCTGCAGGGACCCAAGAATCTTTGAAATGAATATGGATAAAGCCACATCAAACTTACATCACTCAACTTCTGAACATTACAGATATCTTGTCCCCAAAAGGAGGAGAGATAAAGGATAGTTGGTAGAATGGACAGTTACAGGGTTTAGTTTCAGACCAAAGGGAGGTAAGGAGGCTGCCTCTCTTCTCAAAAAATAGCTAGAAGGTTCTTAACCAAAGATCTGATCTTTGTTCATGATTATCATGGTCATGGGTTCTCCGAGTGGGCACTTTTGGGGGGAAGATGAATTTAAATAAGAGTTATCCTTACCTGGATTCCAAAGCAGAAACCAGATGTGCTTGCTTAGTGGAGAATGCCCAGAGAACATCCTCTCCAACACTGAACAAAAGCCGCGGTTGGACTTAGTTTCTGCGGGCTTCCCTTGACTTTATCCTAGGGGATAGAGGTGAGGGACTTCTGGGCACTGAGATCTTTAAATTTTGGTTATCAGCCTTTAATGGCTGAATGGTCTTTCTAGCCCACAAGAGACTTCTGAATAAGGATTCATCTCCATAGTCTTTATGTCCAAGGGGAAGGGTAGTTTTCCAAAATTCTGCTTTCCAAATAACAATGGCCAGTGGGACTCTGAGTCAACTTTAGCCCTGAGAGAGGGAAAGGGGTCCCTGGGGACCTTCAGCAGGTTTTCTGCGGTTCTGAGTGGTGTCTCCGGGCAGATTCTTTTTTGTGGTACACTTGTTTTAGTGGGTTACATCATACAAGAGGGCCCTGAGGTGGCCACTAATCTATTTTTAGTTCTATTATTTTGTAAATATATCTCTGATATATCAGTAAGTTATAGGCATATTCATTGTACACACGCACAAAATTCTGAGAAACACACAATCCCTTTCCCTCCAACTTTGCCCAACTCTGCTTTCGTATCTGCTGTGCCTCCTCTCCTAGGCTCCTTCTCCAGAAATGCATCCCCATTAACTAGAATGTCACATGTTGTTCAGATACCGCCACAAATCTAATAAAGTGTTAGGCTGGACAAAGAACTGTGAAAAATTCTCTACAGTATATTCCTTTCACGGAACACATATGCAACTTAACTTACTCTAGTATGAAGGTTAAAAACCCCAATCATGACCTCTTATTCTTGAATCATTTTCACACACACACACACACACACTCACACACACACACACTCACATGTACAAACACACACATTTATGAATATGACCAGGGGAGTTTATTTAATGTTGGCTATATATATGTGTTAAGGCTGATTGCTTAGGCCTGGATCACCTATGAGGGCCTCATCCCTGGGGCAGACTGATTATCTCTCTCAGCCGTTATTCATTTCTTGGGGTTCTTCATCCAGGGGCAGGGCCTTGATTTTCCCCATCCACATTGGCATGCTGATTGTCCTATTCTTGGTTTTGTTTAGGTGACCATATTGTTGAGATTCCATGGGCACAACTTCCTTGTCATGCACAGGAGATACTGTCTTACAGCAGATATCCTGGTCCTCGAGGGCTTCTACAATCTTTCTATCTCTCCTTCAAAGATGGACCCTGAGCCTTCAGTGTAGGGGTGTGTTGTAGAAGTATCAGCTGGTGTAGGGCACACCATGATCAGTGTTCTGTATATTACGACCAGCTGTAGATTTCTGTAAAAGTCTGTACTTCAGAACGAAGATTCTTTATGAATCTGGGAAGGGGGAGAATGGGAAGGGTTGAAGGAAGACAATGATGTAAAAGCAGCTCTCCAGGAGGGGGAAATGGTGTGAATACAGCACTCCAGGAGGGGAAATGGTGTGAATACAACACTCTAGGAGGGGAAATGGTGTGAATACAGCACTCCAGGAGGGGGAAATGGTGTGAATACAGCTCTCAAGAGGGGGAAATGGTGTGAGCACAGCACTCCAGGAGGGGAAATAGTGTGAACACAGCACTCCAGGAGGGGACATGGTGCGAACACAGCACTCCAGGAGGGGGGAATGGTGTGAATACAGCTCTCAAGAGGGGGAAATGATGTGAGCACAGCACTCCAGGAGGGGAAATGGTGCGAACACAGCACTCCAGGAGGGGAAATGGTGTGAATATAGCACTCCAGGAGGGGGGAATGGTGTGAATACAGCTCTCAACAGGGGGAAATGGTGTGAGCACAGCACTCCAGGAGGGGAAATGGTGCAAACACAGCA
>LOEQ01003631.1:118025-130814 GCA_001685075.1 Bramus lutescens | reverse complement strand
TCAAGTCTCGAACTGTTTCCATTATCTGTTTGATTGTTTTTTCTTGGTTTCCTACAGTATGTTTTACAGATTTACTAATTTCTTCCAACTTTTTGTTATTCTTCTCATCCATTTCTTTAAGGGAGTTCTTCACATCCTGTTTAAGGGACTCCATCGCTTCCATAATGTCACAGAGAGTTAAACAGCAAGCATGGCACCTGCATGGGTCTTCACATATATGATATGGCTGTTAGCTTGGTGTATTTTTGTGGGACTCCTGTGTGAGCTGTAAGGGGATTATTACAACCCTTTGTGCACAGGAAGAGACTCTTCTCTAACATTTTCTAGGGGCTCTTTCTCAACTTCCAAACTGCATCAAATGTATGTATTTGTTTCTTCTAACAGAGGCCATTCCTTCTTTCTTTGATGTCCAGTTTGTCAAAAACAGTTGTGTATATTTTCACTTAAAATGCCCTTTATCAGATGATCATAAATATGAAACCATTATTTCATCCCATATGTAAGTGTACATTCATAATTCAAACCAGAATTTGCAAGAGGTGGATTTTGTAAGTGGTATGCCTTAGGAATTAACCCTCTTCTCCCCTGTGCAGAGCCAATAATTCAAGCCCCAGTTACTCTAAAAAATTACTCCTGTGAACAGCCTTAGTGCATTATATTTCACATTTTCATTTCTGGAATTCAGTTTTGATGTTTTCCTCATAATTTTAAAAGCATAAGTTGAAGAGCATTATAGTATTATTCTGTGATCTTTAAAATTTAGAAATTAATTAACCTTAACGGAAAGAGAATATATATATTTCCTTTGAATGAAAGTCCCCATTAATTTAAGTTATTTGACTTATTGAAACATACTTATTTAAAGAGAGAATGTTTGATAATATGAGACAACAAAACCAAAAAGTGAACATTGCAAAAATCAAAATTTTATTCTCTGGTCTTTTTCACAACATGCAAACCATTTGTTTATAGTTGATTTATACAAAGAATAGTCTTTTATAGGGCCAAATTATGTCACTAAAGGAGGCTTCTTTGTTAATTATTACCTTGAAATTCTGCATCTTTTTTCTTTCTATTTTTGTTCAAGGATTTTTTTGGAGTCCCCCTCATTTCCCTGTGTTGATATGGGCTGCTGCTGTATTTGTGTTCACACTGTCATGTAGTGTGGGAATATAATAATGTAGCTACTTGCTTTTTTGTGACTTTCAATCTCTGCACTCATAACCTTTTTTCTATTCCAATAGTATCACTCACATGATGAATATGTTTCATTTGTTTTACACCCTTGAGACTTATCTAGCACATGCTTTTTAAATGTTCCTGTTTTCAGTTACCTGGATGAGGTAAATATTTTTTTAATTCATTATGTGTCTCTAGAATGAATGCCACAAGAGCAGAATCTTTTCTGCTGGATTACTGCTGTGTATCATTACTAGATCAGAAAGAAGCCAACATAGAGTAGATGGTAAATAACTAAAGAATGAATTAATACTTTTTGAACTGTTATTTTTTTGTATCAAATTAGGTGTTCTTAGTAGCATGTTGTATGCAGATGCTGGGACTAATTCAGTCAATCCTGGTATCACTCATAATTTAGTTAACATTCAAAATGGTTGCTTTCATTCATAATCCCACTAGACTTGATAGTACTCAGGAGGCTAAGGCAGAAGAGTCTCATACTCGAGACCTGTGTGGGCTACAGGGAGAGTTCTAGGGGTGTCTGGGAAACTTGGGAAAACTTGATGTCAAAATACAAAGGAAACACATGTCATGACTGCAGATCAGTGGTAAAGCAAGAACTTGCCTAGTATGCAAAATTCCCTGTTTCAATCCCCAGTATGAAGGAAAAAGGAATAAGACAGAGATGGTGGCTTTGTGGACACAGCTGTGCATACATTTATTAAGCCATGTGAATAATAATGATGCTTCAGTCAACAATAGTCCTTGTCTACATTGGCAATCTCATAGGCCTATGATGCAGCTAAAACATTCCTGTTTCCTAGTGACATTGTTGCAGCCACAGTCTTGTGAAGTATGGTGATGCTGGTGTAAACAGTGCCACACTGCCAGTCAAGTGTGTGTATAGCTTAATACCAGATAATGATAATGCATGGCTCTGTTAATAGCTTGTAAATTTATTATACTCTCATATATGACTTTTAATGTAAACTTTCATAAAAAGAAAGTTTATACAAGCAACAAACTATGTGATTCTATCATCAGCTCATATTTTTTTCCATATCTGAGTTGAGGCATTATCTTCTTGTACTTGATTTCATCTCATACTCTTTTCTTCTTAATGGCCCTAGAAACAATAGGCTATATAGTAATACATATGTGTGTGTACACATATACTTATATATGTGTATATATTACTATAATTATTTGTTATCTAATATGTAAAAATAAAAATATATTTACAGTAATATATATGCACAGATATAACTTATGCTCTATATTTGTCAAGCATAATAAACATATGTGTTGTTCTACATTATATATGCCATGTCTTTGTTTACCAGCATTTATGTCATATAGACTAGATGTGCAGCAAATTGACTGTCTAAGCTGATGTAGGCATCCTCCATGAGAGCTGCATGATGTGAAGGCACATTTTCCACAACGGACCTCTGTCATTAAGGGATATGTCACTTTACAACGTTACTAGTGCTGATTCCCAGATTCCTGCAGATATGCATATTTTTGAATTGTCAAGTTGTTAAAAACCACCTTTAATGTCTTTATTTATATATGAAAATGAGATGAGATGATCATTTAAATAGAAAATTAAAATCTTCATTAAACAAATTGGACACTAAAAATAGTGTTTTTGCTACATTCAGACTGTTGTTCTGAGTCTTGATCCAGTTAACATGTTAAAGCACTTAACTTAAGGCCAGTAAAGTGACTACCCTTCTGTGAACCCCGCCTTGTCATAGGATGCTAGCCATCAATCACAGACGACAGTGATGAACTGGCTTCAGGAGTTGGATGTGACGTTAACGTCAGGGAAAGGTCTCAGTGACAAACAGAAAGTTGGACATGACCGCAGCTCTAAGGAACTTCCAGTCTGATGCCTCACTGATAGCACGCTACCAAGACAGCTTTCCAAGAAGGGCTATCCTCTTGATCCCATTCTTCCTGTCTTCATTCATGAGCATATCCGTGTGACAGAGTGCTAAGGCAGTCGCAACGAGTGAAGACAACCTCCTCCTCCTCTCTCTCCACAGTGGAGATGGTGCTTTCTTGGTGTGGTTTCTGATTGCTTCTACTGCTTTAGGAAGAACTCGTCAATTCGTACGGACGTACTAACTTCAGGAAACCAGTCAGAGGCTCGTGGGGGCTTCCTCTGTGAACTTAGCAGGAGAAATATCTGTATGCTTCCCTTCTGAGTTGCTGTATTAACAACAACTGAAGGCAATTTAGTGGATGGAAGCATAGACTTTTATGATAAGTTCATAAAAGATGATCTATATATATTATGTAAATATGATAGAGAGATGATAGATAGATATGGTACTAATGGCTAGATGATAGCTAGATTGATAGGTAAGTAGAGAGTTGATACATAAACAGGTAGAAGATTCTTGGTATATGTAGGTCTTTTTTGAGCATTTTTTATTTTATTTATTTTTTATTTTTTTATTAAAAATTTTCACCTCCTCCCCTCCTCCCATTTCCCTCCCNCTCTCCAGTCCAAAGAGCAGTCAGGGTTCCCTGCCCTGTGGGAAGTTCAAGGTCGTCCCCCTCCATCCAGTTCTAGGAAGGTGAGCGTCCAAACAGACTAGGCACCCACAAAGCCAGTACATATACCAAGTGCTATATTAAGTGTTTATTAATATTATCCCAGTTATCTTTTGTTAAAAATGGACATCTCTCTCCAGATGTTTTAAAATACAGAATACTTTTCCTACTTAGTGTATGCCAAATTCTCCTTATTACATAAAGATGATGCTTTTAAATATGAGAGTCATCAGAATAAATTTGAACTTAAAGGTCACACCATATGCAGCAAGGCGGAGATCCCAGGCTTCCGTTTATATTTCTGGCAGCCTTCCAGTTGACAACACTTACCAAGTAATGGCGTTCTGAGTGAACTTTCAGCATCCATCAGTCTAGGTTTAAGACTTAGTTTGTCTCGAGGAATGATTTGTCTAGACATGAAGAGAGATGTTTTGCTTTCTTTAACTCAGCAACTTCTCTGTTTACCCAGAATCAACATGGTCCCAAATTGCTGGTGAGAACACTGCGTAGTGAGATGCGGTTGTTCTGAGGAAATATTACAAGCAGTGATTCTAATGTAGTGCTTGTTTTCCATTTATTTGATGAATAACTTTTGTGTTTCACTCACTGATAACCATTTATTTATTGATCATATACAATTTACTCAGCCAATAAGTATTAAAACGATAGAAAAGTTCTATTCTCTTATGGCTCTCTTAATGGAAAAGACAAATAACTAGAATATTAATATCAGTGTACCAGGCTTTTTCTTTTGGGCCACCAACCAGCTACCAAATCATGACATGGAGACTAGTTATGAATGCTCAGCCTAGCTTAGACTTGTTTCTGGCTAGCTCTTTTAACTTAAATTAACCGATTTCTCTGTATCCACCTTTTGCCTTGGGACTTTTTTTTTAACCTTCATTTTTTTTTCTGTATATCTTACTTTCCTGCTTCCTCCAGTGTCTGTCTGGCAGCTGTCTGATTTCTGGCCCCAGGAGTGTCCCTCTTTTTCTCCCTTGTTCTTCTCTCCCGAACCTAAATTTCTTTTATTTATTCTCTCTGCCAGCCAGCCCTGCCTATTCTTTCTCTGCCTAGCTACTGGCCATTCAGCTCTTTATTAGGCAGGCAAGGTGAAACAAATTCAACACACTTTTTTATAATTAAACAAATGCAGCATAAATAAATGTAACACATCTTTGCCCAATTAAAATAATATTCCACAATAGATCAGTGTGTGGAAATTGCCAGTAAAATGTTTGAGTAATGGCATGGAAAATTTGAGTGTGACTCCTTTTTAAAAATGTTAACAGGAAAGGCTTCCCTGAGCAGGTGACAGCTGAGCTAAGGTCTACATGTTACAAACAAGAAAGCCCTGAAAACCTGGAGTCTCAGGATTTCAGAGAGCAATCACAAAGGCCCCAAGGTAGGAATCCCTCAGCTTAGAGGGCTAAGGGACAGAAGAAAGGCCAGTGTGACCAAAAACCACGTGTGACCAGGTAGGAATGCTAGTGTAATACTAGTGAGATGTACTGGTGGACTTGGACTAGCAAATGAGCAATGGGGTTAGAGGAGAGTGTGGTTTCGAAGTAGGACTATCAGTACAGTTGAGCCATGGAAAAGGCTGCCCAAAAGCACAGGAATAGCTTCTACATGTTTGGGCTCTGCAGCAGAGAGAATAGTACAAAAATATAATGAAGAATGCCTTACAGAGACAAGGGAAAGCAGGGCTGAATGAATACATTTAATATATTTAGTGGTTGGATCATATAAAGTTTAATATAGCTAGTAAACATCCAAAAGATACACACACAATACTATGTGTGTGATAAACACATTACTGTGTGTGATATACACAGTGCTGTGTATGTGTATGAAGTAGCACTATTTCCTTAAAGATAATTTAAAAAAAATGTTTCAACAAATGATTAAGTAAACGTGACAAATGTCTTGCAATGTTTTGTAATAAGGAAACATTTGGCATTCTGCTGTAAGCATTTTTGGTACCCCCCTCACCCACTTTTACTGATAGTTTCAAATATAAAAAAGAAGAGCATTCTCTTATATAAACACACAGCAATTATCAAAACCAGGAACTAGATGTTAATACAGTGCTATCCTGAAATTGGTTACGGCCTGTTTCCACCCATCTTACAGTCTCCTGTAGTTAGTGTTCCTCCAGGTCCAGCCTCTCTGCCAGAAGCCACGTTGTGTTCAGTTGCTGCTTCTCCATTTTTCTTTTCATTTGAAGCATTCTCCATCCTTTCTTTGTGTTTCTTGATCTTAACATTTCTAGGGACCCCAGGAGATTGCTTTGTGGAGCGAGGCTTACCTGACTGGTTTTCATCATGGTTGGTTTCAGGTTATACATCTTCAGCATGAATAATGGAGCCATAAATGTCCTTGTGGGTGCATTGTAGCCGGGGTATATTATTAGCCTGTTCTTTTGTTGCTAACTTTCACTTTCAACTCCTGGTTAAGGGGTGTCCCATAGATCCTTGTACTGGAAAGCTAAAGCTACTTTTTATTCCTTTTCTAATTAACAAATTTGTAGGGAAACATTTTGCTATTATTAAATATCCTGTTTCTTGCTAAGTGTTTACCCACTAGTTTTAATAGTCATTTTTTTTGCATTGCTGTAAAGTTGAAAAGTTATGACATTTTTCTTCCAAAATTTTAATTCTAACTGTAGTGATGAGTTAGCATTTTCCCAGAATAGCTTTTCAGTTCTTAATTAGTGACCTCCGAAGTCAACTGTTTCTATTTTTAACTTCAATGGATAGTATACATGCTTTGGCAAAGTTTTAAATCCACTAGTGTAAAGTAAAATGGTAGGGCTTACTCATAAGATTAAAGAAATGGGGCTTTGACTTTTGTATTTTTAAGATCAGTCTTTATGTTCTGCGTCTTCGAAGCTTTGTGAGCCCTTTGACACTGAGAGACACCCACCTGCTGGTGCATCAAAGAGCAAAACCTTCAGCGAAAAGCAGAGTTGGTCCACACAGCCTAGAGATATTTCTATCATGCCTACATATCATCAGGGGCTAGGGACTGCTGCCAGTACAGATGGAAATAGCACAAAACTGGTGTTTCTAATAAAGTAGAATAAAATGTAACCTTTAATATTTGCTGCAGGAAGTATATAAGCAAAGTGAAGGTCGAAAGGGCTGGTAAATATACTTGGAACTACCCTTGTCCCCTCAAAGATGCCTGAAGACCACCCATGCTAAGGAACTAATTTTTGTTACCCTACTGGAAGGATTCTTTTTTATTTGATATGCTATAGTAGATTGAAAGTAAGAACAAGAAAAAGGATTTTAGTAGAATATAGGTGTATTGTTTCATCTTAGAATTTAAACAAGTTCGTTTGGCAAGTATTTATTTGGAGATTTTCCACACTAGAACTTCTAACTAAGCAGAAAAACAGACTCATGTTTAACTCTTGAACATTTCATCTTCTCTGATTGCTCCAGACACCTAGAGAGATCGAACAATCTTCTTTAAGTGGAACATCTGCAGAACTAGAAGAAAATAAGGAAAAATAGTCCTAACAAAACCAGAAAAGAAAGGGGCAGACAGCAGAGAATGGAGCTGAGGCTAGTGGACATGAACTCATGAGTTCATGTGTGCTCTAGGCATAGACCAGTGGATGATATACCCTGCAGAGAGTAGAAGGTGGTAGTCACGCTCATCACTGCAGTTCAGTTGGCTCCATCTCTCCTGTAAAGTGTGTTGACTACGCTTCCTGTTATTGCTGCCTAGGGTTGGGCCTCACACCTGGCTATGCTCCTGGAAACTAAGAGCTATAACTCCTGAAGGAGGGACTGAGCTTAGCCTCCAGGTGGCTCAGTAATTGGCATTATCCTTTTCTTCCTCAACAGGAGCTCCATGAAGCCCACGCATCACCTTTGATTTTTTTTTTCAAAACAATGAGCCACCCTGGGGAAAAAAAAATTCAATTCCAGAACTAAGACTTGGGGTAAGAGACAAAGAGGAAAATAGCAAGTGAAAGGTGGAGAAATGAGAGAGAAGACAAAATGTTTAAAAGCAATCTGTGGCATTGTAAGAGGAGGAGCAGAAAGACTGAATGAACTAGCTAATGGGGGTACGCTGAACAAAGACACCATATGGACATGACTTGGCCATTGCACACCCATAAACACACAGCAGTGGGGTTAGCAGTACAAACCTACACTAGATTTGGCCTATCGGCATTTCACCAAGGAAGTGGGAAGAGTTAATTAAGCCTAGTTAATTAAGAGTTAATTATTAACTTAATTAAGATTTAAGTTAATTAGGAGTTAATTAATCCTTCTCAGAGGGCCCATTGACAGGTAATTGTAGCTGAGGAAAGGGCGTCACCTTCTTCAGTGGTGTACCCACTGATGAGTTGTACGTTCTCTGATACCTGAGCTCCCACCTACATTCATTAAAGCAGCCCTGACCACACTCACTGTGTTACACACACAAAAGACCTGAGTGTGCGATAGAGATGGGTTGGACAGAGGATGGGTTTCAGTGTGCGGCGTAGGGATGAGGGAGGGTAACTGAGGTGAGGATGACTAAGAAACATCACATATAGGCACAGAACTGCCAAGGAATAAAGAGAAAAAAAACCCTGCAAAAGATGAGCTTCATAAAAACTGATTAAAATACCCAGCACATTTGGATCAGTGACAAGCATCTTAAATCTCTCAGCTGAACACCCATGAGCAGTGTAGGTGTTATCAGCATCTAAGACATCAAGAATGAGAGGTTAGGGAGTTCAGGTCACAGAGCCTTGCAACCTCATACCCCTAACATCTCTGTCTCCATTGGTAAGTGCTCTTAGGACTTCAAAGCTAAGCAAAAACAAAGCCGAAACCTGTAGCCCAAGTTCTCACCATCGCATACCAAAAGAGAATCAGGCAAACAAATCAAGATTTAAAACGTGGTTTTGTTTAAGTTGAAATAACAGAAAATAGTTCTTAAAGGTTTATAATAAACATGTATAAGACATTGAAGATGAAGTTGATGGGAAATGCCTGATTTATAAGATTAAACATTGAGAGAAGAGATACAATTTTTATCCTCAACATAATAAAACATTGTGTATTTATTCATATAGATATATATGACTATTTTGTTGCCTTAAATTATATTAGAATTATATTGCATGTCTTTTATAATTATCTAATTTTCAGTTTTTTTTATTTGAGTCATTTTTTCTAATATGAGCAGTTTGAGTAGTTTTTCTAATATGTACCATTATTTCTGTGACACATTCTTACTTCTTTAACCCAAAATTGCCTACAATCTCTCCTAAATGGCTTCCTTCTTTTACAGCAGTGCCTTTGAGATCTTCCCATGTCACTGTGTCATGGGCAGTAGTAGCTACATTAATATACTGCCGAACATTTCATTGTGTGTACATGCCGAGTGTTTATTTCTATGCCATTTCAAGGGATTTCTTTTCCAGAATTTTTTGTGACCATAAATATTCCATCATTTAAATCAACATATTTTTATTTTCTTTTAACTAGTTAAATCCCTGCAGGTGGAGTTCTGGGTTGTGTGGTAGATGCTTGCCCAGTACACTAATAAAACAGATACGATGGTGTCTAGAGATGCGGTTCCCACTTCATCTTTCAATCAGGAATTTATGTGAGTTCCCATTGGTAGCACTTGTCATTAGTAGTTTGGTTTTCTGTTTATTGCTAATAGTTGTTCTCATGGGCGTGCTGTGGCTCGAAGATGCCTTTGCTGAGTGATTCGGTATGTACAGTGAATTTTGTGTCCTACTTAGGCATCTGTACACTATCCTTTATCCTGTATCATCTTTTGTAAAACCATTTGCTCACTTTCATTTTTATTAATGAATGAAATTTGACCAATAATTTTTCATAGTATAGACACTTTTGCACACAGTTATTTAGCAAACATTTGTCCTTGCCTATTATTTATTTTAGTTCTTGGCATTCTAAATAACAGGGAAATATTTAAAAAAAAACCTGATGAAATCCAGTCTTTAAGTTTTAGTCGGTCTTGTTTTTGGAACAGAAAATCAGAAGGCTTGCCTAATTTATGTAAGTTTTCTCCTTTCTCTTCTTTTATTGTAAAAATTTCTTTTTTTATTTACATCTTATTATATTTAAGTTTATGGCCTATTTTGATTCCACTTTTATGTCATGGAAAATACAGATAAATGTTACCTTTATTACACATGGGAGTTCAACCTACCTAGCACCCTTTGTCTAACAGACACTTTTCCTATTGCAAGTGCAGTTTCTCCTTCATAAAAACATCATTGGCTGTGTATAGGAATATACTTCTTAGCATATCCCTTTCTTGCAAAAATGTATTTGTCAATATTAATATCAAAGCCATACCTTCTCATTTATGTGTAGCTCTTTAGGTCTTGAAACCAGGTAGTATTCTTAGTTTTCAGTACCATTTTCATTATATCAGAGTTTTAAAATCTGCCATTCCTTGTAAATTCTGAAGTTTGTCTATGACTGCTTAAAATCTTCCAAGAATTTTCAGGGAGATTATATTCCACTTCTAGGTCAATTGTAAAATGGATTCACCTCAGTGTCTGCTACCCTAGCTCACACTGTTCTTCTTCCTCCCTCCCTCCCTCCCTCCCTNCCCATCTTCCCTCCCTTCCTTCTTGCCTGTCCCCTTCCTTCCTCACTTACCCCCTTCCTCCATCCTTTCCTTCCTTCTTTTCTTTTTTCCCTCCACCCCAATGGAAAAGTTTATTTTATTTTATTGAAAGTAGATTTTTTCCATACGATATATTGTGACTGTGGCTTCCCCTTCCCCAGCTCCTCCCAGCTCCTCCACATTCACCACTAACCCAAAGCTGCACCCTTTCTTTTTCTCTCTCATTAAGATACAAAAAGTATCTAAAAAAAAGACAAAATTAGATTAAAAATAAACAAACCAGAATTGGACAAAACAACCAACAAGCAGAAGAAAAAAAACACAGAGATACACAGGTTCTCACAAAGAAATCCCTTAAAAACAGAAAACCGGAAACCATAATATATACACAAAGAGCCTGGAAGGAAAACAAAAGCACCAGGAGGAAAGGAACCTCCAAAAATGTGACTGAGCTTGTTTTGTGTTGACATGTACTGCCGGCATGGAGCCAGTCTTTAAGAGCTGTTTGCTTCCCCAGTGAGACTCTGTTGGAGAAAACTAATGTTTCATTTGGGAGTGGTTATCCATGGGGATACCTCTGGGTTAGGGATGTGGGCTTGTGTCCATTTCTGCTTTCAGTGTTGGGACCCCATTAGGCCTAGACCTGTGCAGACCTATGCATGCTGCCACAGTCTCTGAGTTCACGCGTGTGGCACGTCACTTCTGCGTATTTGAAAGGTCTTCTTCCCCTCTGGCTCTTACAATCTATCTGCCTCTGAGTCCTGAGGGAAGGGACTTAATGAAGACATTCTCATTTAGGAGCGAGTGTTTCCAGGCTCACCCACTGCTTCTTTGGTGATGACCGAGGAAAATAAGTATGAACATGAGAATGTCATTAGTAATCATTTTATTGCAATGTTCCTTTGGTAGAACAGTAGTATTTGGTTTTACCTACATAAATTTGGGTGCTTTTTTTTAAACCAGTGTTTTAAAATTTGTAATACATGAATCTTACACATAATTTCTTATTGCACTTTTGATGTAAGTACATACTTTCATTGTAATTTCTAATTAGTTTTCTAGCATATAAAAATCACAACACTTTTATGTTTACTAATGTCTTGTCACATAACTTTATTAAACTCGGTGATACATTTAATAACTCTTAAAATGTTCAAAGACTTTCTAGATAGTCCTGTCAGCTAACATTTGGACAAGTGGTAGAACTTTGCATCTGTTAGTTTCATATTTCATTTAAAAATTAAGAATTCTAGTTACCACCCTGTCCTAGTTTCTTTACTGTTGCTGTGATGAACATTCCCACCAAAAGCATCTTAAGGGAGGAAAGAATTTGTTTGTCTTCTACTTCCAAGTCACAGTCCATCTTGGAGGGTAGGAAATCAAGCTGGAGCATGAAGCGGAAACCACGGAAGCAGTGTACTTGCTGGCCAGTCTATGGGACCACGCTTAGCTAGTGTTCCTATTGCACCTGGGTCCTGTGGGATGATGATGCTGACGTGGCCTGGGCCCTTGCCCACCAATTCCCAATCAAGATAATCCCTATAGGCAGGCCCAAAGGCCAGTTCGACCTGGGCAGTTTTTCAACTGCAATTTCTTGCTCAGGTGGCTCTAGGCTGTGTCAAGTTGACAGCTGAGGCTAGCTTGGACAACAGCGCAATGCTGAAGGGAAGGTATAAGAGAAAAATTTCTGACTCGGGCAACTAGGCGTTCAACTGTCATCATCTTATGGAAAAGGGCACAGGCTGTCACATTCTTTAAGGTTGGAGGAGTTCTTTTGTACTCTTAGTTTTCAAGGAGTGAATAACTTATATTGAATTTTGATATAATGTTTTATGTTATTTGTTGAAGCAAACCTATGAAGATTTTCCATTTTGAGAGCAGAGATTTGGTTTCCATTTACTCTCTTGCTTTCCACTTTCACTTTCATTTGTTAATCTTGCCATATTTCTTATGCCCTTTACTTCTTTTTTTCCTCACATAGCCCTTTAATTTCTTTTTTCTCTCTTTAACAGTTACATAATTAACATTACACAATGGTAAAATATCCTTTGTAAAATGCTACAAAAATACCTCAGTGTGGAAAGTTTACACTGCAAAAGACTGGCTGCAATATGGTTCCTATAATGGTGCCCAAATTCCTTTCTTTCCATTGAGGGATATGGTGTTTCATGTTAACAATCCATTAACATACATAAAGAAACTGTGTAAATTAAAATGAATAGGTAAGAGTATAGTGATGAGGTGAGCAGACCTGCTTTTTGTCCTGCCTGGCTCCCGCACAGCTAGCTTATTCCCTGAAATAACAACACACAAATTCTATTCATTTAAGCACTGCCTGGACCATTATATCTAGCTTCTTCTTGGCTAACTCTCACATCTTAATTAACCCACATCTAGTAATCTGTGTATCACCACGGGGTC
>LOEQ01003631.1:93573-110577 GCA_001685075.1 Bramus lutescens | reverse complement strand
AACCCTTGACTCTTGAGTGTATGCGTTGATGCCTAATAGGTTTCATGGTTGTAGTAGACTTAATTCTTGACATATAAGGAATAGAGTGGGTCATTTATGATGAGAAGCCACTTCCAAGGTTAGGTAGAAAAATGTGACTTCTGTCTTGGCGGCCCTTAGCCTAAAGAAAATCAATTGCCACATTTTGAGCTGCTCTAAGGACAGACCGAAGTAGCAAGAAATTAATGTGTCTGACCAACAGCCAATAAGGTCATGAGGTTTGCCAAAGTCATGTGAGTAAAGTCGTAAGTGGTTGCTTACTTGACTGAGCTTTGAGATGTCTGAGGTACTTGGTGACAGTGCATTTCTGTGTTGGGCACTGCCCAAATCCCTGACCTGGAAAACCTGAGAAGATAAATGTCTATTATTTTAGCCTGCTAATTTGGGGGTGATTTGTTATGTAGCATTATGTAACTAATATGATCGCTACCCAGCCACTCCAAAGTAAGAGTCGTTTTTCACCAAGCCAGAAACCCAACCGGAGCTTCCAAATGTCTTTGTCATAAGCACAAAGCAATTGACAAGTGGTGCGGCATGAAGAACATAGAGGCAGAGCCGTGGGTAACCTCATTTTCTTGAAGAAGATGATGATGATGATGCCATGCATTAGAGGCAAGAGGACGGTGAGACAATTGCTTCAGGGTATTGAAAACTAATTACACCAACTCTAGAACCGGAACTATTCTGGGATGTATTTGGCTAATAATATTTGGTCAGTTAGAAAGATTTTATGTAAAACTTAATTCTGTTTGGGTAGAATCAAGATAACAAATGGTACCTAAATATATCCCAACATAGTCTATTGAATCTGATAATGCAATGCCAGGTTTCACACTACTAACTTAGAAGCTCACTAGTTATATACTTTAAGTAACTTCTTATTTTTCTCCCTCAAAGGAGGCACTGGGTCAGGAAATAGGAAGGAGGGGTTGGTTCCAAGAGAACACAGACTTGGAAGAATGTTTTCTTCCAAGCAAACAAGCAAACAAAAAAATCAACAAAAGAAAACAAAAACACCAAACAACAACAAAATAAAACCCAAACCAAACCAAGCAAGCAATCGACACGCCCTCCTCCCAACAATGAAAAAAACCAAATCAACCAACCAAAGAAAGCCCCTAAAATTCAAGCTGGAAAGCATTCCTTGTTCTTCCCTAGTCTTGCCTTTCAGGATGCATTGCTTCTCTCTCTTGCATCAGACTTGGAGCCACTTACGTCATGCACGGAGCCATTTGCAGCACAGGGAGCGCAATTCTCAGTAACTTCTGCGCTACCTCCTCAATCTGCAGATTTGTTTCAGAGGTGCAGCTGGAGCACGCTGTTGGAGGAGCCCTGCCCCTGTCACCTGCTGTGTGAAACCACTTGCATATCATCCTCAGACCGAATCTTCTGACAGCAAAAGAAATTTTTTACATCAAACATAACACAATCCTGTTGTGAAAATCACATAGATTAGTGTCTACACTTCACGTAATGAAAAGGGCCCAGACTCTGATCTATAAATTGATTTAGGAGATTGTCGACAAGCTGCAGGAGGACATTCAGCGAGTGGGCAAGGTATGAGTGTCTGCCGATTTTGTTTGGCTCCAAACTGGAGCATTTTATGTCTAGAAATACAGAAAGAATTGCTTCCATGGAGCATGTATACAGGGTATTTTGACCATCAATTAAAAAAAAACACTTTAAAAGCATTTATCATGTGTTGCTTTGTTGCTTCTGTAGCTTTTAGTCAACGTGGCGAAGATGCTCAAAACTCTCCAGCAGGAATGTATCTGGAAACCAGTAGATCAGCAGTCTGCCTGGCAGGGAATGTTGAGACTGGACTTGTAGAAACCAATGTCTTAGAGCCCCTAGACAGCTTTATTGGGAGTGTCAGAAGTCCAGTGACTCCGGAGTCTCGCTCTGACTGTTCCCCCATTAAGTAGTTATGTGAACTTTGCTCAGGCTAGCCCAGTTAGAGGAGAGAGTAAGCAGAGCATGCTCGCTTTTGTTTGTGACCTACCAGCAATCTAAAATCTAAGAATCACACAAGGGATTTTAAGTGTGGGAGCAGCTGGTAGGAGAACAAACCTTTACATATTTGTCTTTTAGACGTAGGTAAGAAAATGAGCCTGGTGTTAGTTTGGTTTGGGTGGTAGTGTTTTTGTGCTTTCTTTAGACTCCACTCCATAAAAAGTACCTTAAATCTTATCCTTTCTAAGCAGTTGCATATAAACTTAAGAATGTACTTGGGTGAGTCAATTAAGGTAAATAAAATAAAATATTCAAAGTATGATCAGATATGATTTACAATCTGCATCACTCAGCAATCCCAAGTAGAAAATTAAAAAAAATATTTAATTGGGAAAAAGATCTTTTCTTCAAATGCTCAGAAAATCACCTACTTTTAAACCCCCTCTTTGAGAAATGCATGAAAAATTAAATCTGACAGGCGGGCTATTGAGAATGAAAGTTAGAGTTGGATACATCCCTAAAGATATGAAATCCTTAGTTTCTAAGCATGGCACTTAAGAAAAATGAAATGAGAGAAATATGACTGAAAAATTAACAGATGGTTCAAGTCTTATTTTCTGAAGACTAGCTGACCTTTGGCATTGGATTGTGGGTAAGGCATTGTAGACTTAACTCAGGGACTTTCAGGGTCTTGAGAAAGTTAGGATCTATTTGAAGTCTGACTTCTGGTCTTATTTTCTGCAAACATAATTTGCATTTCCTTCCCTCAACCTGATAACCCAACAGTGAAATATGGGTAAATCCAATAGAAAAGGAAAATGCATTACAAAGCATGATGCAATCTTAAGTGAATCTCATTAAGTACAAAGCAAATACGTACTAGAGGAAAAAGACTTATGATTTTTGGGACCATGAAATGGGACATACAGCTCACAGCACACGTTATGGAGGACTTCCCTGAGGCCTGGAGGGCACTGAGCAAACTGAGATCTTGGATCTAAACAGAGGATGTACTCCCATGTCTGTGGACAAGTATGGTCTACACTGAACAATATACTCAGAGGACAATTGTATGGTATCAGATAGACCTGGAGAAACAGGTTATCCGTGAACACAAGAAAAGAGCCTGAGAAAGGAGCATGAACAGAAGCCACAGCTGAATAGAGCATGCTCAGTATTGGGTGCACCAAGTTGGACAACAGAGCCCTGGTATCTCTAGTACATGAGCCTATGGATCTTAAATACACATTATTGGAAAACCTGTCATAGTAAGGTGCACGTTCAGATGGTTGTACCATGGCTGTATGCAGAAGTCACAGTCTCCACTGAGCACCTGCCGGGCTGTAAGTGTTCTAGGAAACAATCTACTGCATTTTGGGGGTGGATACTCTGAGTGGAAGCATATGAAATACTACCTGGGTAATTTGTGTTGGACCTAGAGCCAGGGCAGAGGCAAGCATGGACAGCCTGTTTCAATTCCATTACAATTGTATTTCGCATTTAAAAACCTTGTGTTTCATACCCGTCCAGTTATCAATGCAAAGATTACTTTGTATCTCATTTTGATTGTACAGGAAAATGTACTCCAGAAATGCTTCATGTATGTAAAAATGTGCTTTTCACTTGGCTTTTATGTATGGATGTGTAAATTTAATAGTACCATTAGAAGTGATAGTCATCAACAAGACTAAGAAAAATCTCTACGATCCAGATAAAGTAATGAAGATTACTGAAGTTGGAAACTCTCGAGGAATCTGTCTTTAGTTGATTGGCTTTTTCTTCATTGCAAAAAGTAAAACTATTATCAATGTGGGATTCCTCTCTGTATGCTGTGAATACCATTGGTGAATAAAGAAACTGCATTGGCCTGATAGGGCAGAGTAGAGCTAGGTGGGGAAAACTAAACTGAATGCTGGGAGAAAGAAGGCGGAGTCAGAGAGAAGCCATGTAGCCCTGCCAGAGACAGATGCCAGAACTTTACCCCATAAGCCACATCCACGTGGCTATACACAGATTAATAGAAGTGGGTTAAATTAATATGTAAGAGCTAGCCAATAAAAAGCTAGAGCTAATAGGCCAAACAGTATTGCAACTAATACGGTTTCTGTGTGATTATTTCTGGAGTCTGGGCGGCCAGCTGGGAAATGAACAAGCTGCCTCCTACAACATATTATAAATTTTATATCTTTTTTTGCTTTTTTAAATTATTTTCTTCAACTCTGTGCATTGTTAAAGTTGCATTATTTAGTTTTATTTGGTTTGGATATTTGTGGTAAAATTATACTATGCATTTTCTTACGTAATTTTTTTCTTTTCCTCTTTTATGTGGTTCACTCATTTATTATATTTAAAATAAAAAATACATACTTTTTGGTAAAATCTGGGTTATTTCCCACTTTCCATTATTATAAGAATGCAATGTTGAGCATTCCCATATTCATCTCTTCCCTTCCCTTGCTTTGTATGTCCTTGCTTGAGCACAGAATTCTTGTTCTGACTGCTTCCATGGGTCATTAAAATTTAATATTGCTTTAAAAACAATTTTATTAAGTATTTTTTGGCCTTTGTCTATAGACTTATTGCTTTACTTTAAGTCCAAGTTCTATAGTGACAGACAGAAATTACGATATTTTTTTGTCTTATGTCAAGGTGTGTAATGCTGTGCTTTATGTTAACTCAAAGTCTGGCCATTCATTTGTTAAAATAAGAATGAGTTTCTATGGTCTGCATTAGTTATTGCAGTTGCCTCTCATGCTGAATCTGAGGTCAGAGTGTGAGACACAGGATCATAGAGGCCTTTGTTTGTGGATGCTCCTTGGCCCTGTGTCCTGCCTGACCCAGGAACAGCATTGCATCAGGAATCACCCCATCATCACTCATGCCTTTTGGAAAGCATCCATGTGTATTTCTCATCCTTGACGTATGAAAGAAACCGAATAAGTCACAAGTGTGACATTTCATCCAGCTCAACAGGTAATAATTCACTCAAAAACTGTATTATACCATTTTGCAACAGTTTTCCAGGGTCCTATAGAAGCCTCCTTGTGTATCTCTCCATGTGAACATTGAAACTTCAGATGACAGTACTGGATGCTTTCTTTTTCGTATAGTTGGTCAGTCCTTATGACAGCATTCTCTTTGCAGTAAGTATTGGTTTAGTGAAAAGGGATTAAGTGAGGCACTTCCTCCTTGCTGCATTTTAGGCTCCACCCACAAGGGGTCTCCATACTTCTCCCCAGATGAACCTTCTCTGTTTCCTTCTATTTTTTTGTCCCTATATTTGCAGTCACTATATATTCCAGTGTGAATTCTCCCAAAGATGCTTCCCAACCCCAACTCTCTGCGCCTATGAACGTGCCTTTACTTGGAAATAAAAGAAGTCTTTACACATGTAATTAATATAAGGTTCTGAGGATAAGATCATTCTTGGTTAGGCAGCTGCATCAAAGAAATATTTATCCCAGGCTCCCAGACTTCCCACAGAGACTGGTGGATTTTGGTTGTTCACTTTGTTGATAGTTCTACTTCAAGGAATGACTCTGGGTCCGTGAGAAAAATACCCTGGGTTGTAAAACTAGGGAGAGGCTAGGAGCTTGTAGCCTAAAAGACACCCACCTACAGCTTAGCTAGACTGGGACAACACTAGAGCTGATTTGGTCACATGGCTTTAAAATCTGGTGACAATACGCCTATGTTCTTAAAAGAGTTGCCATTGTGAACCAGAAAAGAAGACACGTGGAGGCACAAAAGGTGGTACCTCTGTGAAGAGAGCTCCATGAGGATAATGTATTCTCCCCAGTCAGGGGATCACAACGATAGCCAATCCCTGCAGAAGCTGGGGGAGAAGCCCGAGGCACACCTCCCCAACACTGCACACCCATTGGAGCTGCCAGAAGAACTGGTGCATTCCAGCACTTTGAAACAAGGACTTGGAGGAAAAGTGTCTCCACTTCTCACTATAAAACACCAAAAATACTTCCTCTCATTAAAGACATCAAAATTGGCACACCTTTCTTTCATTCATCCCCTTGTCCTCTAACTGATGGTCTGAGCTAAAAGCCGTGGCTTCCTCCTTTATATGGGGCTGATAGTGACAACTGTAATGATGTTACGCTGAGACCTGTGCAATGTTTGATGCACGCTTCACCTCCTTGATGTGGGAAGTGCTAATTTTCCAAATTAAGGATACAGTAAACCTATATGATGGGAGTAAAATCATGTGCTTAACATGATTTTCTTTATTTCCCGGAATACAGTCATCATTATCTGTGCATTTTTGGGTACGAATGCATCAACAGATAGAGCTAGAAACCACAGATATATAAGTAGATTCATGTAAGTTTTCCTTTCAAGATTTCCTTTAGCCTTATGTAATTTACTGTTTAAAATTTGTATATATATGATTTAAGAAAGAATTCGAAACAACCCAGTTAAATGTTTTTAGCCTTTAAATAATTTTTAGGATTCGATCTTACTCTTCACAGTACTTAGCAATTTCTTTTAACTTTAGCTATGCCCAGCTTTTATGGAACGAATATAGTTAACCCAAGCGTCAGCCCCTGCCTGCCCTCCAAGTCCCAGCTTCCTATAGTCGCGTTTCTCTTCAATGTTTTAATAGAGTGCCGAGGGGAGAGAGCAATGCTCTCTGGTCCGCACTGCTTCTCAGGAGTACTGGGGGGCACCCCATGTTCCCCGGTGGCATGCTGCTGCCTTTGAACCAAGTATCTGCTTCGCTCTGCAGCCTGTCCTCTTGCGTCCTTGGGTACTGCTCCTCTGAGTAGTTATGGGATAGGCTTCTAGAAAATAGAGAGGGTTAAAGCATATTAAAAATTTCCCTTGTTATCCAGTTACTCGGGAAACATGCAAACATCATGGGGTGCCGAGAATGATAAGAAATCAGACACAAATCTCCTTGGTCGAGCAGCTACTCAGGAATACACTAAATTCACCTAGGCTCAGCATAAATGTAAAGTTACAACGGAGATAAGTGTACCAAAGAGAATCACCATGGAAGAAGAGCAGAATAGGGAAATGATTGACAGCGTCTGCAGACTCACAACAGCGAGGGGAACGGGTGTGCTGAAGCAGTTGCAAGTGAACCTGTGAGCTGGGGGCAGGCAAACCTAGGGAAATAAGACAACTGGGAACCATATTATTAAACTGCTTTCACAAGTACACAGTCCATGTCAGGATTCCCCAATGGTGGTTAACCGGGAGAGAGTGAACAGTTGGAAAGTCCAAAGTCTCTTCTGAGACTCAGGGCAACTTTTTAATTGTAACCTTTTAAAAANAAAAAAAGCAAACTACATGCTTCCAACACAGAGTCTATGTTGCCATTCTGTAAAACACAGAGTCTATTTTACAAGCTATGGTACGCGAGCCGGGAACTAGGCTGGAGACTTAAAAACACATGCACCCAGATAGACGGGGACACGGGTCATCCTTGATACAAGACTGCCAACTTTATTGTGCGCCAGGGAAGCTTATATAGGGATCCTTAACTGATAGCCATGCCCCAGCTCTCAGGATCTTTTAGCTGCAGGCCTCGCCAGAACCCATTCCCTGGCCATCAGGGTCTCGTGCTCAGAGCAGCTGCAGGCACAGGTAAGCAAGTTGTCTTGTTCAGTTCACTCCAGCAGGCAAAGGGTCTGAGGCAGGCAGAGAAAGCCAAGGGGCCAGGGGTCTGCAGTCCCAACACCATTCCAAAAGGAAGAATGGAGGACAGTGAACCCAGCACGGAAAAGTCCAAATCCTGTAGTTCTAGGTCAGGTGATCAAAGGGCTTAGATGGCGCTTCTCTTCCAGCTTTTCTAAACGCAACACATTTCTCTTTCGTCGGTTGGTTCTATTTCCTGTCTTCAGGTCTTCTGCCGGGTATCCCATGGCTCTGGCATCGCCAACATTTTGAGGTCTCCAGCACAATCCAGGCTTCACCTTCACAGCCTCACACAATGTCCTGTCAGGGCCTGCACGTAGGGAACTCCCCTCCACACTCCTGCTCTCAGCAGCTTTCCTTAACATGGAGGAAGAGTCCACACCCCCTTTACTGCTGTATCCATGACGCTAAAGCTGGAACCACATGCTTGATGCTCTCTACTTCTCTTGCCTGCTTGGTTGGAATCCAGCCCTCCTCTTGGATTACATTTCTACAAGCTTTGATGTGTTGCTTTCCTTTACTGAACAAGTTTTCCTCTGTTTAGGAAGAGGAAACTTTTTTTTTTGACATTTCCTTCTTACAAGCTGGAAGCTTAGTTAGGTGAGATCTTGCTCTGAGGGGACTGCTCCCTTTATTCTAATTATGACGCTACTTTGTTCCCTTTATTCCACTCCCTATGAGCCCTTTCTTTAAACTTCTCATCTTTTTGAGCATAAGACTTGGCTCTAGCATTAAATTTAATCTCGCTCTTTTTCAGACTGTACGATTGTTTTTGCTCTGCTTGCTCTTTTTCATTATAGATCTGTATAAGAGTAATTGCTGATAACCAGGCAACAGAGTCAATATTAGGCTGTAATTAGTTCAAAACTTTTCAATTTAGCCTCCGGTATATTCCTAGGACAAGGGCGAAGAGAGCCATGCTATTTGCTAAAATATCACAAAAATGACTCTAGCCCAGTTGCTAATTTTGTTACCTTCTGAAACCGCTTGAGCTGAGCCTCCATAGCTTATATTGCCTTTAGCTGTCTTCCGAGTTCCTACTAGGATGTTTCATTAAGCCCTGCTTACAGTCTTCAGCTGTTTTTCTTGTCCAAAATCTCAAAGCTTTCCATATATATATTTTTTTCAAAAAATAGTATGATCAGGCCCATCACAGCAACCATTTCCTGGTATTAACTTCTGTCTTACTTTTCTGCTGTTATGATGAGACTTCATGAACAAGGACACTTATAGAGAAAAGAGTTTTTTTGTGTCTTATAGTTTCAGAGGGTGAGTCCATAGCCACCACTACCTGAGAGCTTATATATTTCCCCATTTTGCTGAAAACAGATTCATTTCTCATACAATATGTTCTGATTACAGTTTCTCCTTCCTCTACTCACCCAAGAGTGTGCCCATCTCCCCTCCCATTCAGATCTACTCTTTTTCTCTTCATCAGAGAACATAACAACACAACACAACAAAACAAAACACATCACAATGAAGTTGGACAAAGCAAATTGCACTAAGAGCAATCTCAAGAATCAGAGACCCATCATTCATACACTTAGGAGTCCTATAGAAATATTAAACTGAAAGCTAATATGTATACACACGCACATACACACACACACACACACACACATATATATGAGGAACCTTGGGAAAATGTGATGTGTGTAAGCCTTGTGCTTGCTACTTTAGTCTCTGTGAGCTCATATGAGCTTCGCTTGGTTGACTCATAAAGCCTTGCTCTCCTGGTGCTCCCCACACCCTTTGACGTTTTCTTCTTCCTCTTCCTAGGGTTTCCTGAGCTCTGAGAGGAGGGATTTGATGGCAACGTCCCTTTTAGAGCTGTGTGTTTGAAGGTCTCCCTCTCTGTGTGTAATGTTTGCATGTGCGTCTCTGTATTTATTTCCATCTGGAGGAGGACGCTTCTCTGACAGTGATAATAAGCAATCTGAATAGCTTGGATTTATGTATAATAATGTTTGAACATGGCACTGATCTAAGAGTGTAGGGGAATATCAGTTCAAGCCATTTTATTACTACTTTTTAAAGACCAGTAGTATTTGGTTTTACCCTAGGTCTCTGGGCTATCTAGTCTCTGTTTCTTGGTTGCCCAAACAGTATCAGGTATGGGTTCCATCTTGTGGAGTGGGCTTTAAGTCAAACCAGAAATTTGTTGGTTATTATCGCAAGCTTTGTGCTGCCATTGCCTGGGCATATTTGTAGGCAGGACATTATTGTAGATCATAGGTTTTGTGGCTCGGTTGGTGTTTATGATTTCTTTGTGGTAGCATTCAGAGTGTCTTTCCATACCAAAGACACTAGACCATAGGAATAAAGGTTCTATGTAGGCGCCAGCTCAGCCTCTCCATACGCAGTGAGTTGTGTGGGTGTCGTCTTCAACAATGGTGCACTGCCGTCAGTTTGTGGAGAGCTACCTATTGTCTTGGAAGTAGCCTGGGTTGTCTATATTTTTCCCTCCCAGGAAGATCCATGTGTTCCTGCTAGTCCCTTCCTCTCTATATAACCTCTCTTGGTCTACTGATTGTAGCATGGCTATCATTTATTTAGCAGCTTGAGACATAATCACTATGCAGAGAGAGAGCTCACTGGGAATGGCATGGGTCTTTGAAACCTTAAAGCCCACCTCCAGTAATATGGCTCCTCTAACAAGGGCATACCTCTTAATCTTCCTCAAACAGTTCTATCAACTGGGAATCAAGTACTTGACCAAATAAGCCCATGGGGCCATTCTCATTCAAACCACCACACTGAGTTACACATTCCAAAGAGCCTTGAGTCCAGAGGAGAGAGGATGGTTTGCAGGGAAGTGGGCATTGTGGTGAAGGTAGATGGAGATCTGAGAAGGATTCACCATGGGACAGAATAGTCCATGTGGTTCTACAGGAGACAACGGAAATCAAGAACGTAGAGCTGGTCAGAGTGATACAGGCAACAAACATGGGAAAATTAGTGTGAAGAACTCCAAACTAATATATTGATCAGATTTCATTTGGGGTTATTGTCATTTCTCAGGATTTCCCTCCTTCTTCTTCCCTAAGCCTTTCTCTTTAAAACTCTATTTTCTCTCTCAACCCCCCCCACCATTTTGTTTCTCTATATGTTTTTCAGTATAACCTATTCTCTCATAGTATCTGTAATAGTAGAATTATTATGTGAACAATTTTGCTCTTAATCTGCCTTAATTGGGGGCCTAGGTTTATAACAGCAGCAAATTTATAAGCTCTTGCTGAAGTACCACAGTTATATGACAACTTAAATAAATATTAAAATCTCATCATGTTTTCTGATGTGGGATTCCCCTCTGTATGCTGTGAATATCATTGGTTAATAAAAGAATTGCTTTGGGCTTATAGCAGAGCTATAGGGAAACAGAGTGAGGCAGGGAAAACTAAACTGAATGCTGGGAGAGAGAAGGGCGGAGTCAAAGAAAAGCCATGTAGCCCCTGCCAGAGACGGACACCAGAACATTATCTGGTAAGCCACAGCCTCATGATGGTACACAGATTACTAAAAATGGGTTAAATTAAGATGCGTTAGGCAATAAGAAGCTAGAGCTAATGGGCCAAGCAGTGACTTAAATAATATAGTTTCTATGTGATTATTTTGGGTCTGAGCTGCTGGAAATGACTAAGTGGCCTTCCAACAATAGTTTTTATAATTTATTAGGTAAAATTTATAGGCTTAGGCATCCTGTAGAACTTTCAAGGTGTGAGGGTTATATGAGGGAAAGATGGGTATGTTCACCTCCCCAGCAAGTAGAGTGATATTCTAATATCCTAACTCTACCCTTTGCGTCCTTACATCTCATTTGCTGCGTATCAGCCAGCTGTTGAGTTTGCATCTGGCACAAGTGAATTACCTGGTTAAAATGATCATTTTCTAGATTTTATCATATATGTCATATCTTAGCTCCCCCCACAAATGTTAGCTTCGGTTATCCAAAATGACTTTGACAAACTAAAAGCTAACATACTGGTAATCTAGTCAGAATAAGCTCTTTAGGTTAGTAAGGTAGCATCAAGATGCTTAATAGAAAATTATGACTTTAACATGTTTTAATGAAGGATAGTGCCTAAATCTAATGCTAGATGTATTTTTTTTGTGTGTTCTTTTGAAGGGACCATTCTTCTGTACTAGAAGTTTCCATGTTTCCATATCCAGATTTCTTCACCAAGGCAGATAAGAAATTGGCAGAAATCGTTGACCATCATGTAAGACTGACTTTCTTTTTTTAATTAAAGAATTAAATATAATTACATTGTTTTCAGCTTTCCTTACTTCTTCACAAACCTTCAAATCTATAGCTTGAATGTATTTAATTGTTTATATATAATGTATATATAATATATATGTATATATTCCTTTTTATGTTCTTTTCTTTTTTAAAAAAGTCTTTTTTATTTTACATACTATTCTCAGTTCCCTCTCCCTCCCCTCTTCCCACTTCCCCCACCTTCCCCTCATCCAATCCCCATTCATTCCTCAGAGAGGGCGAGGCCTCTCATAAAGAATCAACAAAGTCTGTCACATCACTTGCTGCAGGACCAAGTCACCCCCCTCCCCACATCTAGGCTCCATAAGGAATGGGCTCTGAACCCAGTTCATGCACTAGGGATGAATGCTGGTCTATTGCAATAGCCCCACAAACTGCCCAAACCACACACCTGTCACCCACAGTCAGAGGGCCTAGTTTGGGTCTATGCAGATTCCCCAGTTGTCTGTCTGGAGCTGAGCTCCTCCTAGTTCAGGTCAGTGGTTTCTGTGGGTATCCCCATCACCGTCTTGACCCCTTTGCTCATATTATAACTCCTCCCTCTCTTCAACTGGACTCTGGGAACTCGGCCCAGTCTAGCTATGGATCTCTGCATTTGCTTCTATCAATTGCTGAATGAAGTTTCTATGATGGCAGTTAAGGTAGTTATCAATCTGATTATAGGGGAAGGTCAGTTAAGATAATCTCTCCACTATTACTTAGATTCTTAGCAGGGGTCATCCTTGTGGATTCCTGGGAATTTCCCTCGTGCCAGATTTCTCACTAACCCCATAATGTTTGCCTCTTTCAAGGTATCTCTTTCCTTGGTCTCCCTCTCTGTCCTTCCCCCAACTCGACCTTCCCAATCCCTCATGTTCTCCTCCCCATTCCTCTTAGCCATTCCCCACTCCTCTTCCACCTTTATATATTCCTAAGTATATAAATACAACTTGCTCTGTCTGTATAATGTTAAGTGTATGTACATGATTTCAGGGCTAAACACGTGGTATTGGATAAATAATTTTGAACCTCTTCCCTGGGGAAGTCTATCTCTCCCATTCTTAGCTTAGTTAATTATTTGTAGCTTTTTTTGTCTAGGGTTGAAACTCTATGATATTTCCCCCCTTTATGATAGCATGTCTAGTGGTGTAATCCTTGTTCAGATCTTATTTAGGGAGCCATGCTGATGAGTCTTCATGGGTGTAGCTTTCCTGACATTTCTTGGAAATGTCTTTCTTAAGCTAGCATAAAAACTATAATTCTTCAGAAGCAAATTGACTCATCTAATGTCTTTCTGATACTGAAACATGAATGGGTTATATTTAAGAATGGATTCAAGATTTCCATTGCCAGGTTTGACTATGAAGGCATGACACTTTGTGAAACACTAACCTAGTCCTGTTTTCAGAATTAATTCTGATATCTCACAACAAAAACCTGGTGTTAGGTCGTGAGCACTAGTTACTTCTTCAGTATAGTTCTAAAACTAGAACAAAAATTGTTCTGTGCTCTTTCCAATGGCCTTACTCTTAACAGTTAAGAAGGACCTAGAATTGATTTGTCCTTGGTAGAGTTAAACAAGCAATGGCATTATAAAAAGATTCACAAAAACATGTTAATCCATTTTGCTGACACTTTCTTACCTAATAAGCATCACTTTATTTATACATTTTAAAGCAGCTGAACTGAAGTAGGAGAGATGTTATTTTTTCATCAAATATCAAATGGAATCCATAGTATATAGTTTATGTTTAAATTAATTTTTAACACTTGATTGTTAGTAGTTTGATATGATCTATCAGATTTTGGTTATATTCTAGATTATGTTGCATTCTACTAAATTGGTGATTTCTTAAAATAATTAGAAGGCATTATTTCAATTACTGACAATCAATAATAATAATTCAATTACATTGAATGGTTAATTATAGCACAGTATTTAAGAGACTCTAATAATAGCAATAAGTATTGGGTTTTAGAGATTGATTGATATTATTTGCACCACAAATTCAGAGGTATACTACTGTTCTGCCATAGACAAGCAAAGATTTTGTTGACCAATCAATATATTATATATCAGTCGTCACAAATTTCAACATATTAATCTTAATACTTCCCTAATCACTTCAGAAAAACTATCTGAGATGCATTACATTAGATAACAACTTGTCAATAATATACACAGATAATATACATATATGTATATACACACCATCTTGTTATATAATATATACACACATAGGTGCATGTATTCAAGTGGATTTGGAATCCTTAAGGCTAACAAGATGGAAGATAATAGTCTGCTAGACAGAAAAGAGTCTAGGAGATAGCTTCTATGAGCCATCATCCTTTGTTTTTCCCAGAGCTGTGGGTTTGCTTGTATTAGAGCAGAATAAGTATGAAATAATCCTCTCTGAAAACAAATTGAAAAATTAAATCCAAATTGTTTGATATATTGCTAATAAAACTGCTAATAGTTTGTAGTTTTAATCTGGGAAAGGTTATGGATGTGCTTTGGGGTATTATGTTATTAATGCTTTCTTGCATACGCCATTTCCTTTGAGATGAATAAGACAATAGTGATTTGTCCTTCTATTTCACACCCTGAAACTCCCTCTGACATCAGTTAACTCAGTCACCACAGCAGCCCTGTCCAACGCTTACCAACAGGAACAAGGAATTATGGATTGCAGCTCAATTGCTTGCCCTAAGTTTTAAAGTGAGTACATCCCTGAGTGTGTGCACAGAATGGGAGTTCCAGAGCTCTTGCTCCACCGAAGCTGATTTCAGCGCTTAGATTACAGCCATTAAGCAGAATTCTCAGAGTGTGGGACCTGCAATGTTGAGAAGAAACAAAAACATATGCTTGTAGCTTCCGGGCACCATTCTCCTCTCAAGTCAACTTATTTTGTTGAGTGGCTATAGCATGCAAGGAATAGGGGAGTTAGTTTGTTACTCAAAACAAATTGTTACTTTGTACATTGCAGTAGCCCATAGCATGGCACCTGCATTGTTGAGTGCAGAGGTTGAATTAACTAGTTCCTGGTGTGTCCATTTCCCACCAACTTTAAGGTAGCACAATGAAAATAATAATGACAATTAAGTGTTCAAACAATACACTATGTTATCCAAATTGCAACAATCATAGTTTGCTAAGACAAACTGGCACTGTATTTATGGCAGGGAGGCCAGTGAAAAGAAAGACTATGACCATACCAAGTTTAAAGAGTGGGAAAAGGAAAAAAAAACCTCTATAATACAGGTAATTCTGTTCATAAATGTACATATGCTATTTTAATAAACTTTTCTCATCTGGACTCACAATGCTCTCTCCAAATGCCAAAGACCACCTAACAAAAAACCTACTACCAGCCATGAACAGGTTTTTTTTTTTCAGCTAGGACTGACAAAGAGACTCCTCAAAATAGAGAAAATCTATTCTCTGGACAATAATGATATGAATAGAACCTATGAATTGTTTTCATACATTTGAAATATTTATATATGCTATTTGAGGAATTTTTTAAAAATCTTATTTTATTTGCAAATCTTAAAAGTTAATCATCACAAGAGGAAACGGGAAAAGGGGGGCTCTTTAGGGAAGGGGAGGGAGATAAAAGTGAATAATAGTAAGGATTCTGAAAAGCCCACAAGGAATCATACTATTGACTAATTTAAAAAAACCCTCTACAATCTACAGGTAATTCTGTTCATAAATGTACATATGCTATTTTAATAAACTTTTCTCATCTGGACTCACAATGCTCTCTCCAAATGCCAAAGACCACCTAACAAAAACCCTACTACCAGCCATGAACAGTTTTTTGTTGTTGTTGTTTTTTTCAGCTAGGACTGTCAAAGAGACTCCTCAAGCACACAGTCTGTTGTTCTCTTGGTTACACCACAAGACGTAGAGGATTAAGGCCCTGCTGCTGAAGACACTATTTGCTTCAGAAATAGAGCCCAGAGACACCCTGGCCTGGAACTGACCTGAATTCCCTGTCTTTGAAGAATTCGTTGTCATGATATCGGAAGATATCATACAAGTTTCCACAGGGAGGCAGCCAAAATTCCCACCCAGCTGTGACAACAGCCAGCATGACAAATGATATTGAGGGTACAGTAGTGGCTGGCATACTTTGGTAGTAGTCAATAGCTCTCTAATTGGACTTGAGACCTGGTTAACAAGAGGGAGACCATGTTTGTTACTAGAAAAGCCTACCTAACTACTCATTGCTAGTGAAGTCATGGTTACTGGAGGGGAATCTACAACTTCTACTTTACAAAACCAGCATCATCCCTAAAAGCAGGCTATAAACACTTGTCCTTACACCCACAGATAGTGTATATTCACTCTTTTTTTGTAAGTATAGTCATTTTATTTTATTTTTTCTTACAGTGTTTCATAATTTTTTTTAATTTTTCCATTCAAAAATTTACACTTCCTCCCCACCTCCCATTCCCCTCCTGCTCCCCCACTCTCCCACCTCCCTCCCCCTCCCTCTTAAGAGAGGGCAGGGCACCCTGCCCTGTGGGAAGTCCAAGGCCTTCATCAAGGAAACTTCTCTTTGCAACAGACAGAGATCATTACAGAAAACCACATTCAATCAAAATGCAGAGTTGTGTTGCCCAGTCCCAAAGGGTACATCTATAAAATAAATACTCATGCTCCTTCGGCTCAGGGAATAGTTCAAAAGCAGGGGCAGAAGGGTTACAAGAACCAGAGAACCAGGGAGTTTGCTATGCGATTGTGACTTCTCATAACATCACAAGCTACACCCATAAAGTTTCATCTGTATGACTGTCTAAATGTGAGCTGAACAAATATTACACCAACAGACATGGAGAACTGAATGGGGGAAAATCTTCAAGATCTCAGTCCTATTCAAAGAGCAACAGGCAATTGAGGAAATCTGGAAGCAGGAGAGGTGCACCAATCAGCGTCAAATGGCCAGCCTTGAAAATATACATACAAATTACATCATATGGATTAAACAGGTTATATTTAGGAATATATATATTCACACACATATATATCAAATGCACAGCTATCTATCTATCTATCTATCTATCTATCTATCTATCTATCTATC
>LOEQ01003631.1:54160-78747 GCA_001685075.1 Bramus lutescens | reverse complement strand
CTATCAAAAGGTGCCAAGGCAGTTTCTTTATTAACCAATGAAAGTAACACATAGACAAATGACCCTCCTACATCATTTCCCCATCCTATTCTCACAGAAAACCGTTCAAATCCAGCACCTTACCCTTCTTCTTTCATGTCAAATGTGTCTTCCTGCCTCACTCTCCCTGCTGAAAGCACACCCCAGAAGCATTTCTTGCTTTATGGCTGCTATAGACACTCACACACAAGCTTGACAATAAAAGTATAAAAATTCAAAGCTAGGATCTTCATAAAAAAGAGAGCAGATGGCGTTTTTCTTTCTGGGCCTGGGTTACTTCACCGAGCTTGGTATTTTCCAGTCCAATCTATTTTCTTGCAAATTTCATAGTTTCATTTTTCTTAAGTGCAGAATAAAATCCTATTGTCTATACATACCACATTTTCATTATCCATTCTTCAGCTGACGGATGTCTAGTCTGGTTCCATTTCCTAAATCTAGTCATTAGAGAGAGCGGCAATGAATGTGGATGAGCAGGTATCTCTGTTGTGGGATAGAGAGTTCTTGGGTGTATTCCCAGGAGCAGTGTATCTGAATCACATGGAAGGTCTAATTTTTGAGACACATCCAGACTAATTTCTAGAGTAGCTGCCATCAGTTTGCACCCCCACCAACACTATAATAAATTCCCTTTGGCCACATCCTTGCCAGCACTTGTTGACATTTATATTCTTGATGGTGGCTGTTCTGACTGGAGTGAGACGGAATCTCAAAGTAGTTTTAATTTGCATTCCCCTGACAGATAATGACTTTGAACACCTTTAAACGTATTTATTAGTCACGTGTATCTCCATTCAGTTCCATAGATGTTTTTTATTTTCGGTTGGGTGGATTTTGGGTTTTCTTATGCTTAGTTCTTGGTGTAGTCTATCCAGTAGTTTTATGTAAGATGTATAACTAACACAGACTTTCTGTGTCTTCACTAACTTTACAGCTTTGCTGTACAGAGAGCTTTGAATCCCCCAAGGTCCTACTTGACAAATTATTGGCCTTAGTTTTCAAGCAACCAAAGTCCCATGGCGCATGTCCTTGTCTGTGTCTATATTGTGTAGTGCATCCCCTAATTATTCCTCTAGCAATCTTAGACTTTCAGGTCTTATGTTGAGGTCCTTGATCCACTTGTAATTTGATTTATATGTAGGATGAGAGACAAGAATCAAGTTTTCTTCTATCTATCTATCTATCTATCTATCTATCTATCTATCTATCTATCTATCAATCATCTATCTACCTATCTATTTATATTTTTTACACACCATTTGTTAAAAATGTTATTTTTTTCCTCCAGTGTATTTTTGCCCTCTTTGAGAAAAAAATCAGGTGACTGTCATTACATGGGCTGATCTCTGTGTCCTCTGCTCTATTGTACTGATGTACATGTCTGGTTTTATGTCAGAACCATGCTGACTTTATTGAGGGTGTGTACTGAGGTTTTGACTTTGCTAAGAGAACATCAAGGAATGAGGCCTGCGACCACCTGGAGGTATCAAGGCTCCAGACACTAGGAGGGGAAAGAAGAGATAAAAACAAAAACTTGTACTAATCATGTGATTCCAGAGCTGGGATGTCCAGTTCTGGGTGGTCAGGCAAAGCTTTGGATCAACGGCAGGAGAGGGTGTTAACCCTGGGCCAGCCTAGGGTTGCTGGATGACATCAGGGATTGGGTCTAAGCAGCTAGTAGTGACTACTGACTCCAAGAATTGCCAACCCATGGTTTACTTGGCCAGGGACTTTTGAAGGACCTGCCAGCAGACCAGGCCTTGGGTCCAGTTCTTCCTTGATTCTGAGGATCTGATTGTATACTTGGCCAGTTGCTCAGACCAATTTGACAGGCCATCAATACGGGAAAGCTTGCACACTTGCAAAGACTTGATCCGAGAGTCAAGGCGCTTCACTTTGAGCGAGAGACCATTGCAGGACTCCTGGCCTGCAGCCTCGGCTATTCTCTTAGGGTTGGTCAAAGTGGGATCACCCCCAGTCATCTGGATGCCTGCAGCTAACTGTAAACATCTGTCTGCCATGCATCCCAGTCATCCTGGTCAAAAGAGCCTCTGATGGGCACCACTGGATAATACAGGATAAAGGTTATGTGCAGGTCAGTCAGCTGGTCAGGTGTGATGACCCTCCTGATGCCATCAGGAGACATGAAGTCAAGGTGGTATTTTCCAAACCTGAGGAACTCAGAGGCAGCCATATCCATGCCAGTGGCAACCTGGCCAGTATTGTAGGTCTTCCCAATTGCATTCTTCAGCTGTTCCTGAGGTTGTTAAGTGCAAGCCTACTCTCTGAACACTTTTTGTGGCATCTCCCATGTATCTCTCCTTGATGACATCCTTCAGGTGGGGGTAGACCTCTGCTCCAATGTTCATGGCCTTCCAGAAGCTGAATGCCTGAATACACACATAGGAATTATCATGCACTCTTATTGTCTATGTGAGCACTGCTGTTGATCACGTTGAAAGCCAGGATAACAGGATGACTGTGGGTTACCAACTAAGTCAGTGATGTGATGGTACAGGGCACATCGCTCTTCATAGCACTAGCTGTGCAGACAGCAAAGGATGTGTTAAGAATGACATCTTCACCAAACTTAGATTTATTTAGAGTCTCAGAGATCTCAATCAGTAGTTTATCAGCCTTCTCTTGTTCTACATTCAGTTTTTTGTGAATCAAAGCAGGAGCAATTTTTTTAAAACTGGGGCAACCTTTCCTATGTAGTGGATTTTATTAATGTCTCAAAGTCCCAGGGTTTCATATATTCCAGATGATACTGGTTATGGAAGTTCAGAATAGATCTTTGGAGGTGCAGAGCTCAATCACAATCGTGGGAATCTCACGACTGTCAAAGATCTCGCTAGTGTGCATCTCGAGAATTGGCATGGTCTGTTTCTGGTGGCTGGATTGCTATGCAGGGAGCAGAGTATTATGTATGTGAGGAGAATGTTAAGGAGAGAGATGTAGGTGCCACACTCTTTCCCAGCTGCTCCATCATGATGTTTATGTTACTGTGACTCTAATATAATTTGCTTTCAGATATATCACTACCTCCAACATGTTTTGTTGTTGTTCAGGATTGCTTTGGGTATCCAGGATCCCTTGGGTTCCCATATGAATCTATTTTTGTGAAGAACTGAGTTGTTGTTTTGATTGAGATTGGATTAAGACTGTAAATTGCTTTTGAGAGGATGGACATTTTCATAATATTAATTTTTTCCTATCCATGAGTATGGGATGTTTTTCTGCTAGAATCCCACTGGTGTTTCCTTCTTCAGTGTTTTAGCTATCTTAACTGTAGAGCTCTTTCATTTCCATGCTTTCATTTATTGTGAGCTTTTTATTTTTATTAAGGCTTTTGGGAATGGAGCAGTTTCTCTGATCTCTTTCTCAGTCTGTCATTGGTATCTAGGAAGAGTATTGTCTTTGAATGTTAATTTTGTATCCTAGTACTTAGCTGAAAGTGTTTCGTTAGCTCTAGGAGTTTTCTGGTAGAGTCTGATTCTATATTTTGAGTTATTGATGTTTTATATTTAATTAATGCTTTTTATCACTGAGCATCAATGCTAAATGCTAAGGAAGGCAGGAATCATAACAATGCAGTGCCACAGCCCCGCGGTAAGCCAACTGAACTGTTCCGCCTTCAGGTTGACTTCTGGAGACCTGTGCTTTTGTGTTTCTTTGTGCTAACTCTATTTTCTCTGGCACAAAATGTGTATGCAACCAGGGGCAACTGCATTTTAAATTATTATCTTGTATAAAATAAAATTCATAGGTTTGTGCAGTCTTGAAAATTCTGTTGATGATTTGGTTGCTTCTGGGCTCCATGAATTTTTCATGGTGACACAGATTTCAAGGATAATTTGGCTCTAATGTTATTCAAGCTCGTTTTTTCCTACAGTCACTTTAGCCAAGGGACATATTTACATAATACCTAATGCCTTGTTTCTTTAAACTGCTTCATTGAGAAGCCTAAATAAACAAAAAGAAATGTATCCTATGGTGGTTCGTGGTGGTGAACATTTTGGTAACCAAGTTTTCAATCTAATGTCCCAAACTGAGTCTATTTGGGGCAAAGGGATCCTCTTATGAACTGACTAAGGTGAAGGTCATGCATCTCAGGATTCAGTGTAATTTTAATAAGATCTAGATACCCTTGTCACAGTAATGTATTTAATGGTGTTTCAAATACTGAGAAAAAAAAGACAAAATTTGGAGAAGGAAATCTGTTTGTCTCTAGACCTTATTTTCTCTCGCCTTCCCAATGAAAAGTTTCATACTCAAAAAATGACGAATAAGAAAAAGAAAGTGGAGTTTCTTCCAGTTGATTATGAGAAGAGAAATTGTGGAACATCAAATAAAGATAGATTTAAGGGTCCTTGCAATCGCAGCCTTTGCCTAAGGGAAGTGGGCAGGAGGTGAGGGAGACATGCTTTAGAAGCGTTCAGAGAGCCAAGGATCAGCCCCTGCATTGCTGAGGGCCAGGTGAGTCATCAGGACAGATATTGAACACAGCCATTTCCTAAGGTATGACTGTTGAGGGGAAGTGAGTAGCAAATTAACAGTAGGCAGCACCTTGTCTTTCAGTACATCAAATACACACAGCTGAGAGAATTAGTTCACCTCAGGGCACGTCAGTAGAGAGAGCCCTCAATTCACTCGCTGTGCAGTGAAGACCAAGGAGGAACCAGAGGGCACAGGGTGCGGTTCAGGACCCAGGCTCCCATCTCCCACCTCACCCAGACTCTGTTCTACCCTATGCACTCCTATATGATCTTGGAAAGGATAATAACAGGAAAGGGAATCTGAAGGGTGAGTCAACTTTCCAAAGTGGAAAGGTTTCCATTTAAAGAGTCTCTCCATCTCCTTGATTTGGTTAACTGTAAATCTGAGCTCCTCAGCCTAATTTTTGCCCGACTCTGAGAGTACCACCAGAAGAGGGAACCTCATGAGGAAAATCAGGGTGTTCTCACAAAACCTCAAAGACTACAAGTTTTCTTTGGTATTTAAAATGCAATATGCAATTAAATTTGTTTACTTGCAATAGATTTATGAAACTGACATTGATGCATATATCATGAATAGAGGCCTGTGTCTAGACAGCTGTACATTGATCAGTGTGCTGCTTTCATTCATTTCTTTATTCAAAAATGTTAATTGATTGCTAAATTCTAGATACTCTGTCAGTCCCTGGAGATATACCAGTGAATCAATGTATATTGCAGAAAGCATGACAGTCTATATATTTAATGTGTATGTAAATTTAATGTGTATATAAAACAAGTAACAAGCAAAATATTATTTCACAGAGACATGGGTGAGGATCAAGTAGGGCGGTGAATGAGGAGGACAGGAAGGTTTGTTTCAGTAGGGCCAATGGGAGTGACCCCTGCAAGAGTTTTGACAAAGATCAGAATGCGGTGCCCATGGGAGTTTTCTACAGTCCGGAATTTGAGAAAGGAAAATAGAATTAATACTCCCTAAAATAGGGGTGGGAAGATGGCTCAGTTGGCAGATACTTGTTGGGCAAGCTGGAGAAACTGAGTTCAGGATCCCAGAAGTTACATAGCAAGCCAGGCATGACAGTGTAAGCCTGTAATCCCCGCACTGTGGAGGCACTGAAGAGCTTGGGATTCAGTCAGCTTCAGCAAACCATTGTGCTCCAGGTTTAGTGAGAGGCTCTGTCTCAGAAAACAGGGAGTGATGGAGAAAGACACTTTATGTCCTTCAACTTCCATATAATCTCCACATGAACACTCATTTACGCTACACATAAAAGCGCGCGGAGGGGCTGTGGGGTCATGATTGCTGCTTCTTGTTAAACATCACCATTCTTATTGGGCAATAGTATTTTATGTCCCTATTGTGTTGAGGTGGGTCATGTGACTCATCCTGTGTTTGCAACTAGAAGGGATAGGTGTCACCTTGAGCTAAAACACGTGTTGGATTGAGAATTTACAAGCTTGTCATCCTTCTTCAAACTAATAATTTTCAAAACTGATTCTTTCTCTTAGCTCCTTAATAAAAATGACAGACCTGTTTAGCTTCACTAGGATCACGAATTATAGGCTCAGTGTCCTTTATTTATGGCTAGAATCCACTAATGAGTGAATACATACCATATTCATCTTTTTGGGTCTGGGTTACCTCACTCAGGATAGCGTTTTCTATTTCCATCCATTCGCAAGGGGTGCACCCACCCAGTGAGACGATGGAGCTGATCTAATGGGAGCTCACCAAGGCCAGCTGGACTGGGACTGATGGAGTATGTGATCGAACTGGACTCTCTGAATGTGGCTGACAATGAGGGCTGACTGAGAANGAGGGGGAGGGAAATGGGAGGAGGGGAGGAGGTGGAAATTTTCAATAAAAAAAGTAAAAAAAAATGACAGACCTGAAAAGACAAAGTCTTCTGCTATAGGAGCCTGAGATTTTAGGAGTTATGTTACTATAGAATGGTCCAGTCTAGCATGACGTGGTTTCTTTTGAGTTTAACATGCTCAAAGGAAAGCAAAGGACACTGAAAAACTCTTGATGAGGTTCCAGACCATGGGAAGGAGGTCAAACCCAAGAGGTGCGTTTGACATAGATCACATAACCACAGAGGCTGAGGTTTCTGGTAGGCATTTTTTTCTGAGTGCTGGGAAATTCTTCTGTGGGAATGGTGAAGCTAATTCACCAGGTAAATAATTTTAGCCAAATCTGCAATGCTTTGAATTTTATGTTGAAAAGTGAAATGATTCTTTTTAAATTTGAAGTTTGTATTTTTTTTTTCTCCTGAGGTGCTGGGATCCAAATCTGGGCATTCTAAACCCTGGGCATTCCAGACATGCTACCACCGAGCCACATCATTATGCTCTGAAATGAGGATCTAATATACCTAACTCCTTATTTATTTTCCTCAAAACTAAACAAATTAATTTAAAAATCTTTAAACAACAGATTTTTGCTTTAATTTCTGACTTAAACTTTCAACTTTCAATTTTTTATGCTATCAGGCAAAACAAGGAAGACTCTAAATATCTTTCTTCTGCAAACATCTTGAAATTTATGAAGCATGAAATACTAACTTGGTAAATATAAAAACACGCAAGTACAAAAACGAAATTTTTATCAGATGTCTTGAGTTTTGTTGGGAAAATGTGTGTCACATGAAAACATGTGCACAACTTCATGTAATGCAGGCTTATTCCTGCTATTGTTGCTGTGGGAAAAGGAAGTGGAGCAAATTTAATGTGATGTATCTAACTTTTTTTCACTCAGAAACATCATGTATTTGGTAAATCAATGGTCATGATTATTTCAGCCTGAGCCAGAGAGGTAGCAATTGAAGTAAAGACAGGTTGGTGCTCTCAGTGCGGATATGCAGGTGTGCTGGCGTTCTCCTTCACTGCGTACCTGCCATATCAACGGAAGGGAAAATAGATTTGATTACATTTGGCAGTTGCTTTCCACTAACAGGATTTGTGAAAGACAGGCTTGTTCAAGGTTGAATTACCAATTATTTTCTGCTGTAAGAAGCAAGATAAAACAAAGTCTCCAGTATCCAATGCAATTAGCTTTTATATTGACTTATTTCTAATGTGAAAATCATATTCCCTTTAGAGGAAGAAAGAACAGGTGCTGTTCTGGAGAAGTGGATGAGTGTGTTTGTTTGGCTGCTTGTTTCCGTGTCTCTGAGATCAAAACTCTAAAAAGATGTAATGCAGATACAGCAGGAATTATATTGTAAAAACATTTAATTAATATATACTACATATTTTATTTTTTTCTCCATAAATTATAGTCTCCTTTAATCATTAAATGTTACCATATCCATCCAGATATAGTGGCTCATGCCGATAATTCCAGATACAAGAGTCTAAGGCAGGAGGATTGGTACCAGTTTGGGGCCAGTGTCATCTATACAGTGAATTCAAGGACCGAAAGGGTTATGGAGTGAGGCTCTGTCTCAAACAACAACAACAACAACAACAACAACAACAACAACAAAAAACCTGTATTACTCAAAGAAAAGGGGGGGATAAAAAATAGCATTGTTTATCTTAACGAAAAGGTGGAAGCCACACATGTTCATTGACAGATGAATGAGCAGACAAAATATACATACCATGTTTCAGCTTTAACAGTTAAATAAATTCAAGTGCATTGTAGAACATGGACAATCCCCAAGCATCTCATTCTATGAGATGACACATACTGCATGACACTACTTATATGAGATACCCAAAGTGGCCAATGCATTGAAACAGAAAATACAATGACAGTTGCCAGGGTCTAGGGGAAAGAGAAGTGGAGTCACTGTCTGGAAAAGTAGGACAGCAACATTGAAAACTCCAAGGCTCAACTGTTTGACATTCATTCCTGGCTCCTTCAACTTCAAGCTTTGTAACCTTGAGCAGTTGACTCATTACCCATCCCTGAATTTTATTGTTTAAGTGTGCCAATAATAAAACTTGTCTAGCATGGGGGATAGCTCAGTCTAAGAGTATGTATTTAGCACAGCACCCAGCTCAACTGGGCGAAAGAAAATAAATGAGACACTAATATAAAACTGAAAAAAATCTCATTTTGCAGCTTGTGGATTAAATGAGTTTATTTTGCATGTGAAAAATCCTACTGCGGTATTGGCACACAATCCTCAAAATGTGTCATTATCTTTTATTATCATTGAAAAGAAATACGAGAATTAGCAAATGTGAATTTCTCAGTATTGCTTGTAGAAATAAGAGTCAGCTTCAAATGAGAAGCCTAAGTCTTCTACCACTAAATTGAATATGGAATAGGGAAAACAGATCAGTTCTATAAAAACAGAAAAACCATTTTTTTTGTACAAATGCACGGAAGCAAATTTCTAATTCCATTTTCTAGAATCCTCCAGAATTCCTAAACTGTGTGCTTGTCCTTAACACTAGTGACATCTGGATCTAGAAATCAGTCAGAAGCCAGTTACTACATGCACAGATATTTAAAAGATAGAAGTCAAGTTAATAAACTGTTGAATACAGTCTGTCCTTTTACTTTGTAAACCATAATTTCTTGAAGGCTAGACTAGATTTTAGAGTCAATGTAATGCTCCTAGTTGGAACCTGGTGACCACGGGAGGCAAGCCTGTGGCTCTATTCTTCCTTTTCTCCCACAGGCACATAACTTTGCGACCTAGCCCACATGCCAAGTTTGTGAACGGATACCTTGTGCTGTCAGATCAAGGGATGCAGACATTGACAACAGGTACCAACCTCAGGTCAAGGGATGCTGACACTGACAACCGGCAACAACCTCAGGTTAAGGGATGCTGACATTAACAACAGGTACCAACCTCAGGTCTAGGGATGCTGACATTAACAACAGGTACCAACCTCAGGTCAAGAGATGCTAACATCAACAACAGGCACCAATCTCATGTCAAGGGATGCTGATATGGACAATAGGCACCAACCTTTCTGATACTCCAACTATGAGCTGGAAGGTCATTAAACACCTACAATTCAACCACAGAGTGAATCCAAATTCCAAGAGTAACAATTCAGGCTGTGAATGCAGTGCACAATGAATTACTTTCTCTTTCTTATAAAAAAAATCCGACTCTAAGGACTGCATTTATCTTAAATTTCATCATTTTGAAAGGAGGATGGCTTTCTAATTGATGATACTTCACAACGGCTGTCACACAGTGGCAGTTGTGACAAGGCTGTTAGTGACCGTGCCTGCATGAATGTGATCACAGCTGTTTACAGCTGACCTTATGTCACAAGAGCTGTGTGCATTGTTGGCCCTTCACGAACTGAGTCAAATGTCTGCTTAAAATGTCTCCGAAAGGATGGCATTGTGAATGGGTACTGAAACAAGTCAGTTGTGTTCAAGAAGACAGACAGTAGGCATCAGTTGAATGTTTGAGGGAAATGGTGCTTATCATTAGAATATTTGCAACAACTTTAAATTTGCTTTCAAAGTAGCAACAAATATAATTTAAAATATGGGTACCCCCCCAAAGTGAAGTTGTGAACATTTTCTTGCTTAGTTTATTGGTTACCTTTTGATACAGTAGCATCACCTAACCCCATCCACAAAGTCCTAGGTCTAAGACAACTGATCTACAGTCATGAAAGTATCTGATCAAGGCAAACAGCACCCAGGTGGCTCCACTTCTCAGGCTTCTATTTCACATGGTTTGCACCTCCTAGGACTAGCAGGCTAGTGGAGTGTGATTTTCTCTTTCTTATGATTGAAGACAAAATGAATGAGTGGAAAAAAGAAGACATGAACTCAGGAACTCATATTGGGAGATCTGGGAGCAATTAAAGGGGAGAGATGGTGTTTGCTATGATATTAATACACTGTATACATGTCTGAAATTCTCAAAGAATGAATAAGAACAAATGAAACATCCATGGCCTCCTAAGGACCTCATTTCACTGGTACACTGTTGATCACACTCAGCCTAGAGGACACAACACAGTAGTGTAGCCAGGAGGCCATAAGAGAAATAGCCATCATTGTCACTTTGTGGCTTATACAGTTGTAAGGGGTATCTAATGTGGCAAGTCTGAAAGCCATATGATGGGGAATATATTTTCAGGTGGATTGCTTTTGTTTATGGTGCATTTGATTAACTAAAGCTGTGGTTCCTTGTCTCTCTAAAACACCTGATGGTCCTAATAAAGTGATGAACGGTCAATAGCAAGGCAGAAGCAAGGATAGGTGGGCCTGGCAGGTAGAGAGAATAAAGAGTGAAGGAGGAGCAAGGGAACAAGGAGAGGAGGACATAAGGGGCCAGTTTCCAGCCACCCAGTCAGCCACAGAGTAAGAAGGAAAGAAAGGTATGCAGAAATAGAGAATGATAAAGCCCAGAGGCAAAAGGCAGTCAGGGTAATTTGTTAAGAAAAACAGGTAAGGAACAAGCAGGCTAAGACCAGGCATTCAGAACTAAGAACAAATCTATGTGTGATTTATTTGGTAGCTGGGCAGCAGGCCCTCAAAGAAGAAAAAGAATAAAATATTACACACTATCCAAAGGCCCAGCTCTAGAAAGGGTTAGTATTCAGCAGAGGGCACAATTGATATCATAGACGGAGATTCTCATATACCTTTAAAGCCTTCCAGCTGGTAAGACCAGTCTCACCTAGATTACCCAGGATAATATTCTGATTATGAACTTGACTCATTTCTACAGAATATCTTCACAGTGTCAGCATCAGTGTTTGTTAGATATCTGGGGACAGACGCCAAGGCAATCTTGACTAAAGCTATGGGCTGGGGACAGTCTCTGCTCTTTGGTGACCAGTTTATGTAAGAAAGAGCATGGGTATCAGAGATCCCAGTGTGAGGCAGAGATTCCTACACTGACAGGTGTGAGAATACTGTCACATACCAGTGCAGATCACTGAACACGAGAAAAGTCAGCAAATACTTTAGAAATGAAAAAAAAATCAAAGCAAGGACAGGCTAATGTGGACAAATACTGGATCATGTAGATCTATCACTAAAGAATTATTAAGCAATATTGTAGATTTTATTTGGTCAGTACTATACAAATAGTACCCCTTTCAAGAGATAATACCTTAAAATTGTAATTATTTTGTTTGGGAAGGCCGGGGTCTATAGGAAATTATTAGGCTTTTAAAAGTAAACTAGACAGTACAGAAGCCAAGGCCAGCATGGGAGGTCACCGGAATTGGGAGCTGGAAAGGGCAGTGACCATGTATACATGTGTCTCACATGACACAACAGCCGCACTTGGGCTGGTGAGAAACACGGGAGGGAGAGGATCTGAACCGAGGGTCAGAGCCTGCTTCCTGCAGCAGTCTTCAGCAGAGGCATCTCCTCCCTCCATAGCTTTCTCATGCTGGAAGAGATACACTGGTTTCACCCCTACTGGGAAGGGAGGGCTGATGGTGTTGGGCTTCCTCTAAGAAGCAAACTTTCCAGCAGAAAAAAGATACAGTTCCAACAGTGGAAGCTGAGACTTTCATAAAGACTCCAGAATCTGATTAAAAATTGAATTGTTAACACATTTATTGTATAAATTGATGACTTTCATCGAGCCGACTATATACACACACTTCCATATCGATCCCATCCTATGCTGATCGTGATCATTTGCTCTTCTGATTCCCTGAGCCTCCTCTTCCTCATCCTTAGTAATCATTTTCTCCTGTCGGTCCCCAGCTCCTCTTCTCTCTCCTGTGCCTATTTTGCTGAACATGATGTTTAGTTCCAGCTGCATTCGTTTTTGGTAAATGATGGATGCCTTTCTTCTTTTAGCTTAATAAGATTCTACTGTGTATATACTAGATAGTCTTCATCTAGATTATCTGTTGATGAGCGACTCAACCGATTCCATAGCATGGGTATTGGACTAGTGCTATAATAAATATGGGGATGTAGTTATCTCTTTTGGGTGGGGACTTTATTGGCCTTGGATGCATACCCAGGAGTACATGGGTAGATCATATAGTGGTTCTAATGTAGTGGTTCTAATTAGAGGACCATCCATACTTTTTCCCATAGTGACTAGACTCATTTGCCTGGTCCCTCGTAGTGTGCAAATACTCTTCTCTTCAGACCTCTGACAGCATCTGTTACTATGTGCTTTCACAAACTAGTCATTCTAACTGGGATGTGATGGAAATCAGTGTAGTTTTGAGTTGCCAATGATACTAAGCTTTTTTCCCACATAGTGATGGCTGTTTGTGTTTCTTTTCTGGGAAGAATCTGTTTTATCTGCCCAGTTCAAGCTGGAAAATGGAGGGATTAGACAGATAAACAGGCCCAGAAATAACTGTTATCATTTAAGAATGGCAGAGACACCTAGGTTATAATGAATAACGTTTGTGATGGTTTGGAAATGCACTAGAGGAAAAATATGATGGTAGCATTTTCAAAAGGAATTAATGATTATTTAATTTCACTCTTACAGAACTCATCTCCTTGGCAACAATGCCATCCATATATGGTCAAGGAACAGGGGAAACTGTGAAATTACAACTAAAGAAAGAATTTATACAGCATTGTATATCACATAAGTGTTTAAATTTGTTTTTCCGTCCTTGGTGAAATATGGGGAGTAAATTAAAGTGGGGGTTGAACACAGAGGGTGGTTCTTGCCTTAACGGGAGCATGGTATAATACATAAATCAAACTCCAGTCAGAATAAAAAGTCAGAGAACACGGGATTGTTGAGGAGTATGCCTTCCCAGATGTAATCTTGGTAAATTATGGGTGCTTATGAAATCTTTAGAATAATCTTAATTGTATAAGGTAAAATAAGATTATAAGGAAAACCAAACAGGTTGAAATAAGACAACTGTCAAGATAACAAAAAAGGCATCTGAGTATAGTAATCTAAATGAATTGAGTTTTTGCATCACCTAAGTTTAGCCAAGGGTCTGATTATTATACGTTTAAATGACATACCAAAATAGCTTCAAGATCTGTAAAATTATATGAAAACATCTTATTTCTCTTGGCAGCAAAATCACCTGTAATTATTCTATTGTAACTCATAGAAAAATATAAAATGAAATCCGAGGTTAGTGAAGGTCTGATACAGTACTTCCTACATCCAAATTCACCAGTAGGGGCTGTAGAGATGGTCTAGCACTTAAGAATATTTGCTGTTCTTGCAGACGACCCGAGTTCAGTTCCCAGCACCTACATGACACCTACATGACTGCTGACCACTGATTGTTACCAGTTCTAGGGGATCTGACACCCTCGCTTGGCCTAAGGGGCTGTTTCATACATGGGGTGCGCACGTACTCACACAGGTTCACATATTTACACAAAATTAAAAAAAATAGTTAAAGGAAAAAAAGCCAAATTTATCAACATTCTTAATCTAGTACAGAAACTTGGTTTTCTGTGGTTTTTAATCCAACTCTTAGTCATATATAGTTTTATACTTGCTGTAAGTGAAGAGGTCTATCTAGGCAAAAGAATTCTGAAACATACTCTGACTCACCATCCCATAAAACAGTATAAAGAGGCCAGAAGCTCCTCATGGCTTATTGAAAGGGTAGAAGGAGTATTTTTTCTTTTATTTGAGCAAGTGAAGTCGCAGGGACAGTGCCCAAATGCCTGGCCACAATCTGTCGTATCTAGTACACCCCAAACAAGCTGCCTAAGTACAGACATTTGTTGAAAGATGAAGAACATTCTGATGATCTGGACTCATCTTTTTATTTCTACCACAAGTCTTACCCTATATATCCAGCCATAGTCTTGATTATTAAGAGAGAAATTAGAAAGTGAAAGACTTAATGTTCATGTCAAGCCGCTCAAAGGAAACAGGCTATAAATGAGCAGTGATGGTACAAATTATCGAATGTAAGGGTTTTTATTTTTATATTTTGACATAGGATTACAGTAGGTGTCCCAACACTGAACTTTCAATCCTCTTTCCTTATCTTCCAAATGTTAATTATTCATTTGTTCTTTCATGTACTGAATAACATGGTTATTACTGAATAAAGATAAGCATTATAGGTAATATATGACCTATCTTCATTTGGTATATATAAGCATCATGTGAGTAAAGTTTCCTCTCTAAGAGTGTGGATACCTATCACCCTTTCCCAGGTACCCATGAAAACTGCACATTCTGTAAACGACTATTTTATTTCTTCCCAGAAAGCACTGTATTCATACCTTGGAGCAGACACAAACAAGATCATAGATTTGCAGCCCAAAGTAAGATAAATGCTTTCTCTCAGTCCTGGGGTCAAAAGTGAGAAACACAGGTGTAGGAAGGCTGCTGTCCATGCCAAGGTCCCGTAAGGGCCGTGCCTGCTCCACCTGCGTGTTCTGCCAAGCAGCCTCAAGTCTGTGACTACGAATGTCCCACCCCTGTCTCCGTGTTCACATGCTCTTCTTTTCTCATCGCTGTGTGTCTTGTCTGCTATTCTTTAGAGGATCATCATCAGTGGACTCAGGTCCAAGATCAAAACTCAGGAGTCTGACACAGGTTCAGGAATTTGCAAACAGGCAGAGGTGGAGAGGAGATAGGCAGACAAACACTGGATCTTGTTCTTCTTTATGTCTGAATAAAACTCGTACATACACCATAGTTTCTTTATCCATTCATGTGTTGATAAACATATAGGCTGATTTTACAGTTTGGATGCTGTGAATAGTGTCCTAGTAAATGTAATGTAGGGTGAGCGAGATGGCTTAGTGGGGGAAAGGCATTTACTGCCAAGCTTGATGACCTGAGTGTGATGTCACCAGAATCTACAAAGTTGAAGATGAAAACCAACTCCTTCAAGGTCCATCCGCCTCTGCCCCCCAAGTGCTGGGATTAAAGGTGTGCTCCCCCACCACATAGCTGAAAGAGAGAGAGGCATCTTGAAAGAGCCATTATGGAGTGGTATGGAAAAACATGGTGTTAGAGAAATTATCAGGAATCTACAATGATGACCTCAGCTAAGACCTAGAAATAGTGGAGAGGGTGCCTGAACTGGCCTGCCCCTGTAATCAGATTAGTGACTACCCTAATTGTCATCTTAGAACCTTTATCCAGTCACTGATGGAAACAGATGCAGTGACCCACAGCCAAGTACTGGGCTGAGCTCCTGGAGTTCAGTTGAAGAAATGGAGGACGGATCATATGAGCAAGGGGGATCAAGAGCATGATGGGGGTAAACCACAGAGTCAGCTGACCTGAGCTAGTGGGAGCTCATGGACTGTGGACTGACAGCTGGAGCCAAACTGGACCCTCTGAATGTGGGTGACATCTATGTAACTTCTTCTTTATTTTCTTGATGACAGTCTATATGCCTGGGTAAATTAGAATCTAATGGCAGACTTGACTTGCACTTCTTTGCTGACTAAGGATATTAATATTTCCCCACAATCTTATTGACATTTGTGTTTCTTCTTTTGCTGTCAATTCGATCATTTTCTCCCTTTGTTGATTAGATGGCTTGGATTGTGTGTGTGTTTGTGTGTGTTTTACTTTTCTAGTTTGTTCTATATTATAGATATTAATGTACTGTCACAAGAAAAGCAGGCAAAATTCCTTATATTGTATTGTACTGAAGCTTTCAAGTGTTATGCAATCCTACTTGTCAAGTGTGAGTATTATTAGAATTATGGTTTGATGATTTTTTTCATTTTATGACTGTTGTTAATATCTATGCATTTCATCTCTTTATTCATTTTAAACTATCTTTTACACCTCAACAGATAGATTTAACTTTGGATCTGTTAAATACAATATTTGTTCTTTTGTAGTTTCACTTACATGGCCCATTTTCTTCTTGGTAATGGAAAATATTTTTCTGTTTCTTCACATCTTCTGATGTCCTTTTATGTTTTAGATATTACTATAAATTATGCTGTAAAATTTTTTGTGAGTTTTGCTCTTTTGTCTGGGAGCAGAATTCTAGACCCCTCTTTGGCTGTAGATGATCACACCATGGTTTCGGGTGTTCATAGTGAAGGCCCAGCTTTTGTTCTTCATAACATTGAGCACTGTGTGCTTAGCCCTCCTCCAATTCCTTGAATCACCATTTCTGTATTGCCTATGTTTGAGATGAGAGAAGGTAGATTGTAAAAATATATTCATATATGACTTTTCTGTACTATTTCTAATATATCAAAGAGGAGGTAAGATGAGAAAGAAACTTCATGACAGCCTTACCTGCTAGTATTAGGAATCTCAACTCATATTTCCTCCTCCGCTCTCTGCTCCATTCCCTACCTCAATTTAACCCTTACTGTTCCATTATTTCCCTTTAAACCTTTATGCTACCGCATTCTGTCTTCATTGTGTAGAAATGCACATTTTTACCGTCCATTTTCACTTCCTGGCTCTCATGAATAGAGCAGAGATGAGCAGGTATCAGTTAGGATGTAGAGACATTTGGGTTACATAGCTGGATCACGCGGTAGATCTACTTCTTGTAGAGAGCCTCCACACTGGTTTCCATAGAGACTACACCACTTTGCACTCCCACTAGCATTGAATAGTGTTTCTCTTTCACCCTTTCCATGCCAGCATTTATTGTAATTTTTCTCTTTTTGATCTTAGCCATTCTGGCTGTATTAAGCTAAAGCTTCAAAGTATTTTTTTTTCCTAATGGCTAAAAAAATATAATGTGGGATACCCCTCTGTATGCCGTGAATACCATTGGTGAATAAAGAAACTGCCTTGGCCTGTTGACTGTTGGAGGGAGTGGCTGCTTTTTAGTCCTGGCCCCCTGGCTAGCTTAGACCTGAAATAATCACACAGAAACTGTTTTAATTAAATCACTGCTTGGCACATTATCTCTAACTTCTTATTGGCTAACTCTTACGTATTAACTTAACCCATTTCTATTAATCTGCATATCACCATGAGGTCGTGGCCTACCATCAAAGTTTCAGCATGTCTATCTCCAGACTGCGGCTCCATGGCATCTCTGACTCTACCCTTCTTTCTCCCAGCATACAGCCTAGCTTTTCTTGCCTACCTAAGTTCTGCCTTGCTAGAGGTCCAAAGCAGTTTCTTTATTCATTAATGGTAATCACAACACACAGAGGGTACTCCCACATCAGATGATAAGGCAGAACTTAGATAGACAGGGAAAACTAAACTGAATGCTGGGAGAAGGAAGGTGCAGTCAAGAGAAGCCATGTAGCTTCACAAGAGACAGACGCTGGAACTTTAGCTGGTAAGCCATAGTCACGTGGCAATACACAGATTAATAGAAATGGGCTAAATTAAGATGCAAGAGTTAGCCAATAAGAAGCTAGAGCTAATGGGCCAATCAGTGATTTAAATAATATAGTTTTGTGTGGTTATTTTGGGGCTAAACAGCTGGGAACTAACTAGCAACCTCCTTCAACAAAAATACAAATAAGCTACCAAATAGTCCTACCCTTAACACAATTTGCTGTTGGAATTTAGAACCAATTCTTCTTTGCTTATTCGAGTTATTCACTCAGAGGACTTACAAATGTTACAGCCAGCTCTTGCTTAAAATAATATCTTCCTTCCACACTTCCCTTCCATACTCCCTGTCTTCCTCCTTCAACTGCAGTAATTTCAGAGATCTTGCTGAGAGGCCCACACTACCTACTGACCATTTTCAGCTTGCTGGGCTTCAAAGTCTGTTGGATTATATTAACAAACAAACGAGAAATTCACCTCAGTTCTGAATTCATCAACCCAAATCCCCACACATTTCTATTGTGATTCTTCCCTCTGGCATAAATAATCCCTCTTCTTTCCATGAATCTTTGCATCATGTCTACCATGTCACAAAATCCACATATTTTCTGATATTCTGGCTGAATCTCCTGAGCACTGATTGGTCCTTGGCAGTTTTTAGCCATGCTGTTGTCTCACCTCCTGAAAAGTCTATGGATAAAAAAAAGCTGAACAGATCAAAATAAGATTGGGGCATTCTTTGTTTTTCTAACAAATCCTAAAGGGGAAGTTGAGTTCTAGCCGAGGCACCACCGTGGATTAATGTTATCTAACTGAGAGTGCTGGTAATTTAGGGCTGTTCTTGCTAGAGAAAACTCAAATGCTGATTAGCTCTTAGATCTATTTTTCTGTCTTATAGCAGCTTAAATACAGTTTTACATTTTCTAATTCTGATCTCTCTAAGTGTTTCTCTAGAGTTGAAATGCTAAGACTGAGACACTTCCATTTATGTGGGGACCTTGGATATTTATTTACACAGGGGTTCAGGCTGTCAATACATGGCCCTCCATCCATGGGAAGCAATCTGTAGCTGGAGTGCAGAGTAAGCCATTCCATTTTCATTCTATCACATCTTCAAGGAATTTAAAGACATTTGAAATCTCCCAATAGATTCTAATAAACAAAGGAAAGGAGCGTTTGCTCTGGTTTAGCATCCTTCCACTTTTGATCTGGTTCTAAATGTCTGATTTATTTTCTTTAGAAAATGATTGCTCTTTCCATGGTGAGATTAGCCATCAAGGTACACTGACTTCTTCTTGGGGAAAATGTCGGTTCCTCTGGGGATGCTGGTTGTGTGGACTTTGAGTCTGAAGTTAAGAGATGGGGGAATAAGAAAGAAAACAAACAAGAGAAACAAAGCAGAAAAAATTCAAACCATGTCTCTTTGGCAGTGTTACCTGTCATCAGAAGCATATTAACAAAACTGTCATTTTAAGAAAACAGGTACAAAAAAAATTGTAATAATCCCACATATCATATTGGATCATCATGGTTTAAAGTTAGAATTCAACAGCAACACTAATTTCAGAAAGACCACAAACACATGGAAATTGAACAATGCTCACCTGAACCACCAATGGGTCAAGGAAGAAATAAAGAAATTAAAGACTTCCTAAAATTCAATGAAAATGATTGTACAACATAACTGAACTTATGGGATACAATGAAAGCAGTGTTGAGAGGAGAAAGCTTAAAGCACTAAATATCTATATAAAGAAGCTGGAAAAATCCCATACCAGTGACTTAACAGACCATCTGAAAGCTCTAGAACTCAAAGAAGTCAACTCTCCCAGGAGGACTAGACAGCAGGAAATAATCAAATTGAGAGCAGAAATCAACAAAATAGAAACAAAGAAAACAACACAAAGAATCAATGAGAGAGCTGGTTCTTCGAGAAAAATCAACAAAATAGACAAACTTTTATCCCAAATAACCAAAAGATAGAGAGTGAATATCCAAATTAACAAATTCAGAAAAAAGGGGGACCTAACAACAGACACAGAGGAAATCCAGAGAATCATAGTGTCATACTTCAAAAACTTGTACTCCTCAAAATTGGAACCCTTAAAGGAAATGGACAATTTTCTGGATAAATATCACTTATCAAAATTAAATTAAGACAAGATAAGTAAATTAACTAAACCTATAAGTGCTAAAGAAATAGTAAGAATCATCAAAAGTCTCCTAAACAACAACAACAACAAAAGCCCAGGCCCAGAAGGTTTTAGCATAGAATTCTACAAGATTTTCAGAGAACTAATACCAATACCCCTTAAATTGTTCCACACAATAGAAGTAGAAGGAACATTGTCAAACTCTTTTTATGAGGCTACAGTTACACTGATACCCAAACCACACAAAGATACTAGTAAGAAAGAGAATTACAGACCAATTTCACTCATAAACATTGATGCAAAATAAGTCAATAAAATACTGACAAATGGAATTCAAGAACACATCAGAAAAATCATCTATCATGATCAAATAGGTTTTATCCTAGAGATGCAGAGACGGTTCAACATACGAAAACCTATCAATTTAATTCACTATATAAGCCAACTGAAAGAAAAAAAAACCCACAGGATCATCTCATTAGATGCTGAAAAAATTTTTGACAAAATTCAATACCCCTTCGTGATAAAAGTCTTGGAAAGAGCAGGGATACAATGAACATACCTAAATATAATAAAGGCAGTATACAGCAAGCCAACAGCCAACATCAAACTAAATGGAGAGAAATTCAAAGCGATCCCACTAAAATCAGGAACAAGACAAGGTAGTTCACTCTCTTTGTATCTATTCAATACAGTACTTGAAGTTCTAACAAGAGCAATAAGACAACTAAAGGAGATCAAGAGCATCCAAATCAGAAAAGAAAAAGTCAACCTCTCACTATTTGCTGACAATATGATAGTATACATAAGTGACCCCAAAAATTTACCAGGGCAGTCCTACATCCCATAAATACCTTTAGTAATGTAGCAAAAGATAAATGGGCTGAGAAAGAAATCAGGGAAAATCACCATTCACAATAGCCACAAACAACATAAAATATCTTGGGGTAACACTAACCAAGCAAATGAAAGACTTGTATGACAAGAGCTTTAAAATATTGGAAAAAGGAATTGAAGAAGAGACCAGAAAATGGAAAGATCTCCTGATGTAGGAGGGCCCGCTCCCCTTTCACCACAATCTCCCATGCTCTGAAGTAGGTAGAATTAACATAATAAAAATGCCAATCTTACCAAAAGCAATCTACAGATTCAATGCAATACACATCAAAATCCTGGCAAAATTCTTCACAGACTTTGAAAGAACAATACTCAACTTTGTATGAAGAAACAAAAACCCAGGATAATCAAAGCAGTCCTGTACAATGAAAGAACTTCTGGGTGCATTACCATCCCTGATTTTAAACTCTACTACAGAGTTATAGTACTGAAAACAGCCTGGTATTGGCATAAAAACAGACAGGAGGACCAATGGAATCAAATCAAAGACCTGGATATCATCCACACACCTATGAAAACCTGATTTTTTTTTAAAAAAGCTAAAAATATAAAATGGAAAAAGGAAAGCAGATTCAAAAAAATGGTACTGGCATAACTGGATACAACATGTAGGAAAATGCAAATAAATATATATCCATTGCCATGCACAAAACTCAAGTCCAAATGGATCAAAGACCTCAACATAAAACCAACCACATTGAACCTTATAGAAGAGAAAGTTGGAAGTATGCTTGAATGCAATGACATAGGAGACCACTTCCTAAATATAATCCAGTAGCACAGACACTGACAGCAACAATAAATAAATGGGACCTCTTGAAACTGAGAAGCTTCTGTAAAGCAAANCAAAACTCAAGTCCAAATGGATCAAAGACCTCAACATAAAACCAACCACATTGAACCTTATAGAAGAGAAAGTTGGAAGTATGCTTGAATGCAATGACATAGGAGACCACTTCCTAAATATAATCCAGTAGCACAGACACTGACAGCAACAATAAATAAATGGGACCTCTTGAAACTGAGAAGCTTCTGTAAAGCAAAGGACATGGTCAACAAGACAAAACAGCAGCCTAAGATTGGGAAATGATCTTCACCAACCCCAATAAGACAGAGGTCTGATCTCCAAAATATGCAAAGAACTCAAGACACTTGACATCAAAGGACAAATAATCCAATAAAAATTGGGCACAAATCTAAACAGAAACCTCTCAACAAATGAATCTCAAACGGCTGAAAGACACTTAAAGAAAGGCTCAACATCCGTAGCCATCAGAGAAATGCAAATCAAAAACTCTTGAGATTCTGCTTACACCTGTCAGAATGGCTGAGATAAAAAATACTGATTACAGATTGTGCTAGACAGGATGTGGGTAATGGGAACACTCCTTCATTGCTGGTGGGAGTACAAATTTGTGCAACAGCTTTAGAAATCAGTATGGTGATTTCTCAGAAAATTAGGAAACAATATACCTCAAGATCCAGCGATACTGCTATTGGGTATATATCCAAAAGATGCTCAATCATACCACAAGGATATGCGCTTAACTATGTTCATAGCAGCGTTATTCGTAATAGCCAGAACCTGGAAACAATCTAAATGACCCTCAACCAAAGAATAGATAAAGAAAATCTAGTACATTTATACTGTAGATTACTATACAGCGGTAAAAATTAATGACATCTTGAAATTTGCCAGCAAATGGATGGATCTAGAAAAAGCATACTGAGTGAGGTAACCCAAACCCGGAAAGACAAATATAATATCTATTCACTCATAAGTGACTTCTAGACATAAAGCAAAGAAAAATCAACCTATAGTCCGCAACCCCAGACAACCTAGACAACAAAGAGGACCCGAAGAGAGACATACATTGGTCTACATAGGGATGAGAAAAAGCTAAGATCTCTTGAGTAATTGGTAGTGTGGGGGTCACAGGTGAGGGTAAAAGGGGAGGGGAAAGGAGAAGAACAGAGAAAAATGTACAGCTCAATAAAAACAATAAAAAGGACTCTAAATGAACAACATGGAGAATATCAGAGAGAATAAGACTTAATACCTATAACATCCATATTTGAACATTTCTCTAATTAAAATATCCATACCAATTTGAAAGTAAAGCTATTTATGGTGAAAATTTTTCAATGCATACAACATAAAAAAGACCTAGTAAAACTATCCTAAAAAATCAAATCAAAATAAAAATACTGCCTCTCAGGTTCTGTGAGCTGAGCTCTTTCCACCTCACTGAGCATCTCCCTCTCCAGGGCCATTACAGGTTGTGGAACCTTCCTAAATCCTAATGACATTTTGTTAAATTGCCTAGGACTTTCTTGTATTATTTATATAGAAATATGACTTATAAATATGTCTCCCATTTGATGATAGGGTGATTTTAATAGTGCTTACTTCTTTATAATCTACCTGCAATTTTGATTTATTTTGTATGTATGTGTGTGTATATATATGTATATATATATATATTATTAAAACACTACAACTGTCTTTTCTCATTTTACATGCCAGTGCCTAAATATAGCACCTTCAGAATTCTACTCTAAATATTAAAATAAATATTTGTGTGTTGAGGAATCAAAATTAGGGAACAGGAACTAATTTTGATTTCTTAACACACAAATAATTGTTTCAATATTCAGAGTAGAATTCTGAAGGAGCTCTTTAAGCATTGATGTAGAATTTTTAGTCAAAACAATCTCCAGCAGCAATTAGCAGAGCAACAGGACCATGTATCCAGCTGGCCCTAGAGACAACAATCTTCATAACCAGAGTTGCAACCTGAAGCCTCTGTTGGGAGTAAGTGACATAGATGGGTGGGTCATGGGCAGGGCTTCCTGCTTCCATGAGGAATGATGATCTGGTCTGGTTTTCCTCCTTGTTTTCTCTGTTGATGGAAAGACAGATTGTTCACTCCAAGAAAAATAACAATGCCCATGTAAGAACTAAAGTGGCTGAACCTCAACCCTGTTCTCTGGAAAGGCATAGGGGTCATTGTTATTCAGGAACTGAACCATCCCCTTTAAATGAGACAGCACCCCTCAGTTCTAACCAGCTACTTCTGTCAGGAAGATTTATTCAATATTGCTATAGCTTCTGATGTTACCAAAAGTCATTAGAAAAAATGTTTTCAATTAAATGTATAATAATATCTTTATTATATATTAAAATTAATTTAAAAATAAATTCAGTCATCATTCCAAGGAAGCCAATTCACCTTTTGCTCTTAGGCTGCAGAAAAACAAAGTCATGATATTTGATACAAAATTGAGGCATTTAAAAGTCTTAGGAGCAGAGGATTTCTATTTTATTTTTAACACATCAAACGCATCAGCCCTAACAGGACACCTCAGTTGTGTGATAAACACCCAGAGATACCAGACAAGGTCCTTGAGGGCCTAACTGTGCTGGAGGACACATGAGGGCAGTGTGAAGAGCTTCCCTGTTCCTGGTAGCTTAGGAGCCAAGGTACACCTTGCTACATTACGAAGGTGAATCACTGTGGGATTGTGTAGTCAGTCAGTCTGTGATGTGTAGGAACAGGTTAACACTCGTTGTCGATACAAGTTTATGAAGCTTACTCATTTCAGGTCTTGCAGTCCCCAGAGCTTAGCAATGAATGTTATACCCAAACTTTGGGGTTACTATGGTTCACTGCTGGATTCCTGAGGAAAGCAACCCACTGTCTTGTCACGAGGGATCTTTAAGCCTAGAAGAGAATAAGATTGCCACCACTGTCCAGATGCATTAAGCAAACTATAGAGGCTTCAAACAGGCAGTTTCCAAAATATATCAGTATCATGTACACCTCTCTCTCTCTCTCTCTCTCTCTCTC